>KN686471.1:0-24727 GCA_000152225.2 Procavia capensis
AAATTTCCTTTGTTACAGCCACTACGTCATGGTATTTCTGCTAAAGCAGCACTAGCTGACTAAAACAGTTACGTTAACTGGCCTGCCTTGTAGCTGTATGGCTATTATCCGATCACTGACAGCATTGTATTTCAGGGCACATCTTGAAATGTTCTTTCTGTTGATGAACACAGCAAAATTCCGCTTCAAGTTTTCGTTCCCAGCACAGCACACCATATGACTGTCGGATTCAAAATAGTCTTCGTCTTTTTCACTTACCCTCCGCTCTATCAAGTATGATGTCCTTCTCCATGGATTGATTCTTCCTAATGAGAACAGTCCGAAAGGAGGCTGCTGTAGATCTTTCTGGTAAGATTTCTGACTCCACCCTTCCTGCCTCCCTGCTGGGATCACGGGGCCCAGTCCCTCCACCTTCCTGTCCTAGTGGAGGGGTGGGGGAATAAACCAGCTAACAGATGCCCTGTCCTTCCCACCGTGCCCTGCTGCTTCCTTCCTGGGTTGGGAGGCCCCCGGAACCACTGCTGTGAGGTCGCTGAGTCCCTCATGTGAATGCTGGCCTGGACACGGGTGGGGTTTCCAGGCCCTAGGAAAGGTTGCCCACAGTGAGGGCCCCACAGAACACTGTGCTTTTCAGAGGCCTCTGAGGTCACAGGCAAGGTGCACAGGTCCAGAGGCTGGGTCCCCAGCTCTTGAGGAAGTTCCAACTGGGCTGGTAACCCGCCTCCAAAGTCCCAAGATTTCCAGCCACAAGTGACACAGTGTCCAATAAATCTCATCAGCTGGTGTTTCTGCAGGTCTGGCCACCTCCTGTTAGGGCCCCCATCTTCTGTAAGACAAATGCAGTCTGCCTTGGACATATTGTGTGACAGGAATACAGCCACCTGTCACCATTCCCTGACAGGAAGTGGGTTTCTCCAGTGGGGATCGGGGGGCCTTGGCTGGGCATCTTTTCCACGCCTAGGGACAGACCTACTTCTCTGAGGTGCTGAGAGGGGTGAGGTCCTTGTCACGAGAGTGTCTGTGATGGTGGTGAGAAGCCCTCGTGTGCTGCGAGGGACTCTGGCATGAGGGACTCTGCAGTGGCCTCCAGTGCTACTGTTACTCTAAGGTGCCCAGGTCTGCCCAGGAGTCACATAACAGCCCAGTCATTTTAAACCCCTGGGTGCTGACTCAGGTCTGTATTGAGCCAGCCACTTCTAGGTAAGGGACAGGTGGAAGGACAGCAGTCCATGATGGAGGTTATAGGCCAGCAAAGGTCAAAGTGGGAGAGGGGACTCAGCAGACATCTGGTGCCATCCTTTCTTTGCCAGGAGGGGAAGGAGAAGTCCAGGGTGGGAACTGGCAGGCTCACCACGTGCAGTGTCACAGGCAGGACTCGAGCCAGCCCCTCTTCCCATCTGCTGCCTCGCTCTGTGTCCCCCGGGTCCACGCGAGCACTGATCAGAGGGGCCCTTGTCCTGTGGTGGCCCTCCCTCCTGTGCGGCCTGTCTGACTCAGCTGCTCAGAGGGTGATGCCCTGCGCTTTGGCCCAGCTGAGGATCCTCCTGCATCTCCAGTTCAGGTGTGGTAGGAGGCAGGGCCCAGACAGGAGTGTGATTGCAGAGCCAGGTGGGATGAGCCCACAGGGACGTGACTCTTACCCAGGCACCCCACTGACTGAGCTCCATGCCCCCCATGTTTTCGGATAACATTGAAGTGAGGTAGGCGATGTGACCATGCTGCTGGCTGAGCCTAGACCCTCGCCCGAGCGGCCGTAGCAGAGCCTGAAGCGCGGGCATCCCCTTGTCAGCGTCAGTGTGGAGATGCCTGCAGGCGAGGCCCAGGACTGGGCGGTGCTTCCTTCTGTTACAGGTAGGGTCATTGTGACTTGGGGTTGACTCGGTGGCACATGACGACAACAGCAGGCCCAGCAGCCCCTCTCCCTCCCCTCCTAGGCCTGGGCCAACTCCTTGCAGTACCCAGTCTCACCCCTCAGCCCACCTGACAGCCCAGGAGCCTGGGCCCCTGTATCGACTCTGTCACCACCAAGAACACTGTCTTGGGTGTTGATGAATGGAGCGAAGGGCAGGCGGGCTGTTGCCTTCTGAGCCTCAGTATACCCATCTCTCAAATGGTCTGGAAAATGGGCAAGCCAGGCGACAGGTGCCAGCTCCTGCAGGCTGCTGAGGCCTCATCACATTCCAGGGCCAGCCAGGGTGCCAGGGTACCCAGACAAAATGGGAGCCTCTAAACTGGTTTATTGTTGGTCAGGGTGAAGCTGGGGAGGGGGTTGGAGCTTGGCGCCTTTAGCGGGGCACAGCACAGAGCTGGTAGGGGAATGGGGTCATCAGGAACGCATAGACACCATGGTCGCTGGGCCGGGGCTGTCCGGGGGGCACCGAGAAGCTGAAGCGCTGCAGGAGGCAGGTGAAGAAGAGGAAGAGCTCCATGCGCGCCAGAGGCTCCCCAAGGCATAAGCGGCGCCCTATGGGTGGGCTTGGGATTAGTATCCCTGGGGGGTCTGAAGTCCTCACTTCAAGACACCCCCAGGGAAACGACAGAGTGCCGGGGGGCCCACAGACACCTGCTGAGAAAGGCATGAAGGCCTCCTGCTTCACAAAGCGGCCCTGGGCATCCAGGAAGTGCTCTGGGTAGAAGCGGAAGGGCTTCTCCCAGACGGCCTCATCCTTCAGCACCGATGACAGGTTGGGAATGAGCGTTGTGCCCTGCCCAGGAGATGAGCGGTGTGAGTGGGGGCCTGGGCAGGGGATGCCGTGGTCCCAGAGACCACCACACACAGAGGCACACTACCTGTCTAGCATACCCTTGGCCCATTCAAGTAACACTGAGCCAAGAAGTTACTTGGGACCAATCCTCCCTGTCCTCAAGGCAGGGCCAGGTAACGTGTCTCTCATGTGGCACCTGGCTGTGCCAGCACTAGGTGACGCATCCAGTTTGCCTGGACCTCTCTCTGCTGTATGCCCCACACCCCCCAGGTTGGGTCCCTAGAGATCAGTAGATAGACAGCCTGGCCTCTGTCTGGGCTCCACTTGGCAGAAACCATACTGGGGTTGCAAGCTGACAGGTGGCACTGAGCTGGGACGAGGGTGGCTGCAGCCCTACCTTGGGGATGAGGAAGCCCTGCACTTCAGTGTCACGGGAGGTCATGTGAGGCACGCCCAGTGGCACTATGTCCCCAAAGCGCTGCACCTCATGGATCACAGCTGTGGTGTATGGCATGCGGGCCTGGTCTGCCATCTCAGGTGTCCGAATCTGCCCTATCACCTCATCGATCTCCTGCTGGACACGGCCTGGATAGACAAAAGTTTCCCCACTGATCCAGTACCCCGGGGCACAGACAAGGACCTTCCTGTGACCCCAACGTCCTTCCTCTGCCCCCAAATAGAAAACCCCCTGTAGGGACTCGGTCCAGATAGGGGAGCCCAGTATGACAGCCCCCAGACCTAGCCTCTGCCTGGGGACCCTGATGTCCAAATTAAGCTCAAGATTTCAGGGAGCCCAGCCTGTTTTCCACTGGGGGACCAGCCCCAGGCTCCTCACGCTGCACATCTGGGTGCAAAAGCATGAGCAGGAGGGCCCAGTCCAGCGTGGTCGAGGTGGTCGTCATCCCGGCGGAGAACAGATCAAGCACCACGATCCGCAGGTTCTCGTCAGTGAAGCTGCTCTCAGGGTTCCCCTTGGCCTAAGCCAGGCAGAGATGGTCAGGCCAGGAGGCAGAGGGGAGGCCCCAGGCAACCCTACCATGTGCCTGTAAGTGTGGGTCCTGGTCACTGGGTGATCCTAGGTCCCACCTGCCCTTGCTGGGCTGGAGCCTCATAGCACATCCCCATCCCTGTCCCAGACCAGAAGCCACCTCTCACCTTCTCCACCTCATCCAGGAAGGCGTCAGTCAGGTCTCGAGGGGGCACTGCTCGGTCCCGTGTCTGCCGGTGCTCAGTGACCATCTTATCCATTAGGGCCATAAAGGCCCTCTGCCCTGGGAAGACCTTGCTGGCCAGGCCCGGGATACGCAGAAGCACAGGGACCGCGTTCAGCACCTGTGTCACCATGTGAGGGCTTGAGGTCCTTCCTGTGCTCAGAATGCCCCAGCCTCAGGTCCCATGCACCTCCAGGGGACACTAGGCCTGCCTTTGCTATTTCAGTAGTCTTCCCCAACAGCCTCTACTCTGCACAATATGCCCTTTTTCCAACACCTCTAATATAAATCTCTCTCCACCGAGGTCCAGCTGAGCAGTAAAGCGGCCTCCTCTAGGAATTTTGCCCTGCCTCCCTCCCCCGCTCTCCATTACACCAGACATGTCCTCCCTTCCCTCTGCACCTCTCGGAGCAAGCTTGAATCCTCTGTCCGAAAGGCCTCCATCAGGTCAAAGAGCTTGAGCAAAGTGGGGTCGTCATACTCGAAGCGGCGTCCGTAGATGAGGGAGGCGATCACATTGCAGACCGCTTTGTTCAGAAGGGCAGTGGGTCTGAAGGGGCGCCCTGGTAGGAGGCCGTGGGTCACAGAGCAGGTGGAGACCCTCCCCCTGTCCCCGCCCCATGCCCCAGACCCCAGCTCTCACCAGCCTCGGCAGTGAAGGTTGCACAGAGGCAGGCAGCCTCCTCGGTCACCCACTGCTCCAGCGACTTCTTGCCCAGGCCGAAGTTACGCAGTGTAGACACAGAGAAGCGCCGCTGCTCACGCCACAGGTGCCCATAGAGCACCAAGATCACACCTGGGGTACAAGGCGCTCATGGGTGGGGCCTGAAAGTCAGTTTCTGTCCATAGCCCCTGCCTGGTCAGGTCCTTCCTGGCTCACTGCCATCCCCTGCACCCCCAGCTTGCTTTGCTGACTGTTTATCTGGCCATTTGGCACCCCCTTGTCAGTTGCTTGTGTTCCAATAGCGGGTCTTGGGGTCACACCCGGCCTAGCCAGTCTGTGATGCGGTCCCAGCCCCCACGGTCACTTGCCTTGGGCCTGGGGCCCAAAGCCCAGGTGTTCATAGACGGGCGCAGGTGGGCGGTCAGATGTGTCCTCTCCACGGAGCACCAGAGCCTCGCGCACAGCTTCCAGCCCGTTGAGCACAACCGTGGGCGTCCAGGCCATCTGCAGGCTGAACACGTCCCCGAAGCGGCTCCGCAGCTGCAGGCCGAGAATCAGGGCTGTGACCGTCCTGACCCCCCCAAGTTAGGCAGACCCCCCACAACCTAGGCAGACACTGGGGACCACTAAGCAGCAAGTTGAGAATGAAATGTGGCCTCGTGTCCTTGGGAGTCACACCCTCTCTGGCTGGAGAACATCACCTGGATCCCACCTCCTAGCTATGATTTTACATGGGTCACCCAAGTGGCCCTTAAGTCCTAGTTAGCATGCTATTTGACATGCGAAGAAACTAAGGCTCAGCAAAGTAGACGGTGAGACCTGACATCCCCAGGAAAGAACTGATCGTAGTCACTGCTCCCCTCCCCCCTCTAGACCCTAACCTGAAACAGTGCTCACTGCCCAGCCCCACCTGCTGCCAAGGCCTTGTTTCTCAGGTTATCAGGAGCGCTGGGTCTTACTTAATTTGTAATTTGTTTGTACACTTGATTGTAAACCTGCTGTGGAGGCGTCCCACCCCTGACCTTCAACCCTCCCCACCGCACTCTGTCGTTTTGGCCACCACTAATCCCTCCTCACAAAGCCTGCCCCTTGTCCAGCCTGTGACTTCACCCACCACCCACTATTGGTACTCAGAGGGTGTCCAGGGCTTCTGGTCCTGCATCCCCACCTGCCTCACCTTGGCAAAGCTGTGTGGCAAGTCCTCGAAGTCCAGCTGCAGCAGGTTGCCCAGCCCAGGCATGGGCACTGGGCCTGGAGGGTATCTCGCAGCCCAGCGTGATCGCCGGTGCATCAGGTCCACCACGAGCAGGAAGGTGGCCACGGCCACGGCCAGAAGCACCAGGATGTCCCCGGTCAGTAGTCCCATGGCTGCCTCACTCCCGCTGGGCTCCTCTGTCGGGCTGCTGGGAGCTCACAGAGGCACACGGGCACAACTCTGTGCACACCTGGCACCTCAGACCAAACCAGGCTCCAAGGACCAACTCTGTCCCCAACACACGCCTTTATATAAGGCAGAAGGGGTGTACTTTGGCCTCCACCCTTGGCCAACCTGCTGGAAACCAATGTTTGCACTGCCCAAGGCTGGGAAGCATCAGGCTTTAGATGGCTGCAGCAGGCCTTGTCTCTCCTGTCCTTTTGGCAGGGGTTGGGGGGCGGTTGGAAGAGACCTAAGAAGAGAAGTTCACCATCCCACACTCTAAATTGCTAGTGCTGCAGGACTCTGCAGGCATCTGTACTGCTGAAGGACAGATCCTTCCGGTCCCATGGGTCTCCTTACACCCTGATGTGGTACAAACTGTTCCCTAGTACAGATCTTCATCCTCATACCCTTCACCTGCCACGTCCTAGAGTGGCCTTCCTGCTCTAGATTGGTCACTCTTACTATCTTGGGACCAAGATTAAATGCAGAGTTCCTGCATGCAGGGATGGGCAGCCATCCTCACTTTCCCCTGCTACTTCACATGCAGACCTGACAGACTCCCACACACAATTACACGAACCGCTCACACACATACACACACCCTGGAAACCACCCCCAGATGACCCTTGTTGAGACTCACGTTCATACCAACACACACTCAAAATACTCCCACATGGAAGCATATCCAGCCCCAAGACGGATGGGCACTTCCCCTTTCTGACTGAGCCACCAGGAAGCTCAGGACACTAGGGTCCTTAGTATACAAGGTAGTCTGTCCCCAGAGAAGTGGGTCGGCTTCCCTTTCCTGCCAGTCATGGACTATCAGCTGCTCAAATTCCCTAGAAGACAAAAGTAAAACCCCCTGCCATCGATTCTAACCCATGGTCACCCTACAGACAGAGTAGAAATGCCTCATAGTTTCCATGGAGGGCCGAGTAGATTTGAATCACTGACCTCACGGTTAGCCACTGTGGCACTTAAGCACTATGCCACCAGGGTTAGCACTTCATTAGGGTGATGTGGCTTCCTTAAGCGCTCACAGACTGGTTGACCACAAAGAGATGAAGGACTCTCAGACCCCCAACTTGTTGAGTTCATCTCTTCCTGCTCAGCCACCTCTCCCTACGCCTTCAGGTTCCCCTCTCCCAAACCCACCCTGTGAACCCCCTCTTACGGCTCCAGCCTCTGAGGAAAGGTACTGATTTCAGTACCAGCCTACTGCAGTGAGTGCGGCCTCCAGGCTAGAACCATAGCTTCCAGGCCTTCCCTCCTGCCTCCTCGACACAGGAGTGAGCCACATAGGCCTAGGCAGGCCCACGGTCTTCAGCACTCCTCCCCCTCTGCATCATTGCTTTTCACAATGAGAAGAGTGGGACTGTGACTGAGTTAGGTCTTTTCAAGTGACCAGGTTGTGGCAGGGAAGAAGACCATCCCGGTCAAGAGGGTAGGGAAGGTCTAGAATGGACTGCTCCACCTCAGGCACCTGTCAGCCCAGCTCTGTGAGCCAAATTCTCAGTCTGTATACTCGGGGGTGTTCCAGGGGCTCTCCCGCCTCAGAAGTCGCTAAGCTGGTGTCCCCCTGTCACTGCCTGCAGTCAGCATCGGGCTATTTCCCACATGGCCTGGGAACAGTCCAGGCCCTCACACTCAGAGACCAGAGCCCAGGGGCTGTGTGCCCTCTTGGTGATGGCTTTGATGTTTGTGACTCCTGCTTGGTGTGTGACAGCAATGTTGTGAATTTCCTGCTGTTATGAATTCCCACAGCCCCTTTCTCTATCAGTCCTGTCGGTGGAGGTTACTGGGGCCTTCTTCAGTTTACCCTTTGTGTGTCCCTTTGCTGTCATGCTGGGTGAAACGCTGGGTGCTGGGCTGAGTATCAGGGGACCAGACAGGAAGACAAGTAGGAGTATTGTCGAACAAAAAGCAAGTTCATTCCAGCTGTCATTGCAGCCAAAATTGAGAGACAGGGAGAGGTGCAAGTATGCTTTATGAACAGATAAGCATACAAATCTGGGTGACAGAGAGAATGGTGTCTCCAAGACTATCCCACTTGGGTCACAATTCCAGTGGCTTTTATAGCCAGGTTACAAAGGGATTTGTATCTGGAAAAGGTCAAACCTTGTCACGGCACAAAACAGGGGATCACAAGACTCCTTTACAGCTTATGGAACAATGTAAATTACCCACAATATATCATTATCTCCCTGAAGGTTTGAAATATTTGATTTAGTACCCCAGAGACAGGGGAAGGAATGTAAGTCTGTTGATCTGGTTTAGCAGTCTAGGTGACCTTTATCCACTAACATTCCTCATGCTTAATCACCAATGTCCTATCTATGAAATGGATTCCAAATGAAAACAACAGCTTTCATTTACAGCAGTAGTTCTAGGATCAAATCTCAGATTGTGGGCTAGCTCTCTACAGCACGTGGTTAGGTCAGATGTTCTTCATCTGGGCAGGAACAGGGTGAGCCTTCCCAAGGAGCAAGGTCCTCCCATAGCGTTGGTGAGGACATATGAAAAGGCGTGATTTCCACACAGCAAGAACTATCCTTCAGGAAACGTAACGTGTCCATCAGCATTGGACACCGTTATATTTCTGTTACATTTGAGTGTGGGGTTATTAAGATCATAACAGAAGGAAGGACACCCTGACAATTTGACATTGTTTTCCCTGGGGTGAGTCTCAAGCTGGGTCGAGAACATCTCTCTGTCCTTTTCTAACTGGTCCCCAATTGTAGATATTCCCATGAGTTATGTTCTTTTGAACAATGTCAAACAAGCTAAAATTTCTAATCAGTTCCAGAGGACTGCATACACCAATTAAACATGAGCTAAAAACTTGTTCAACCTCCTGCTAGATAGAAATCAGAAACATTCTTTACATTTTGTACAAGATAAGTCCATACATTTTCACTTTGTTGGAAAGGGACAATGTCTTGTGAAAGTCCTAGAACTAAGTTGAGTCCAAGGAAGAGACAGAGGTGTCTGGAAGACATTTCTTCAACTTTATCCTGGTTTGCCTTCTGGGAGTGGTAGTCCACCTCTTGTGGTCGGGATCGGCCAAGGAGGCGTTCGGATCCACATTTCCCGAGGGCACAGCTTTACCAGGGTGTGATGTGTCCAGGCCTTCAGTCCGGCCCATTTCTCAGCAGTGAGGTGGTCAGGAGGATTTCCCACAGGCCAGTCCACTCCTCCTTCAGCTGCTCTTCAGGCCCGTATCTCCACGTTTTTATCTGGGAGAAAGTGAAGGCCTGGGGAGAGAAAACTGGTGGATTCTGAGCCTCAAGGTCATTTTCTGCCTGTGGGGAAAGCTCTACTGAGGCAGCCTGGAAGGGTCTGCCACACACTATTTTACAAGGGCTCAGTCTAAGCCTGCTTCTGGGGACTACATATATTCTAAACAAGGCAATGAGCAAGACCTGATTCCAGTGTCAATGAGTCACTTGACACAGCTTAGAGATCTGTCTCTTTAAAGTATGGTTGATCTTCTCAACCTTTCCTGATGGCTGTGGTCTCCAGGCTGTGTGCAGTCTCCATCTGACGCTCACTTTCTGATTGCTTTTACTTGACGAGTCAGGTTCTACCCTCGGGGGCTGAATCAGGAGCTGCCAGGCATTTTCATGAGGCACTTCATCTGGAGGCTCTTCTCCTCAGGGGAGAAGGGGATCTGGGCATTAAGTTTAGACAATAAGTCTCTTCCTAGTAACGGGATAGCACTGTCTAGCATATACAGAAACCGCCGAGTCATCTGCTTTTCTCCAGTCTGACAGGTGAGAGGCTGCAGGAAAACCATATGCTCCA
The DNA here is from genome assembly GCA_000152225.2 of Procavia capensis. NCBI lineage: Eukaryota > Metazoa > Chordata > Mammalia > Hyracoidea > Procaviidae > Procavia > Procavia capensis. The sequence goes on from KN686471.1 coordinate 9,805, forward strand.
GTTGCCCTGTCATTCCCATCTCTGGGACTGACTGAATAGTTGGTCATGAAAGAGAGTTATTAAGGACAGAATATGTGTCCCCAAAGTCCACTAGGAAACTCACCATTTGTCCTCCTACTCTTATTTCCTCCGGGGGGTGAGCAGGGGGCAGGGGGAGGGCAGTTATAATGCTAGTAGTTAATTCTGGCTGCAGCCTCCGCCCTCTTCTGTCTTATCCCTTTCTTGATGGCTCAGCCATTTGGTGGCCTGTTTTGCCAGTGTTGGCAGCCTCGTTCTTAGGGCACTCATTTTTCCAGTGCCCTATTTCTTTGTAGTATGTGTATTTATTTTTCCTGATCAGGGCTCATTGTCCCCAAGATCCCTGTGGGGTGACTTTGCATCCCTTACCATATGTTTTCTTCAAGAATATGACGGCAACTTGGATCTTTCTGAATTCCTTGTTATTAAAATACCTTGAATGTAATTTCCATCACCTGGGAAGGATTCATTCCCAAAGCTCCATCCAAATTCCATAGCTTTATCCAGATGTCTGGTGGGAGATAAAAGCCAAGTTTATCGTTTTCTAATTTTCAGGCCTTTAGGTGTCCATATCAGTGTACCTACAGTAGGCGTCATAGTTTCTTTCCAGTAACTTGGATGGAACTTTGATGGCCTTTGCCATACTTCTTTCACCATGTTGAAACTTTTCTGATTAAGGACTCTGCTTTGGAGACCTGCTAAAATTCACTCTGTATAATAGTTTGGGAAGGCAACCCCTTATCACTGGGGCCCCAAGTATGCTCGGTCACTGGAATGGCTATTGCTGGGTTGAGTGCGTCATTTGGGCTTTCAGAGTGAAACTCCTTGGTTTCTTCCTTTGCTTTACCCAAGACTGGGTGCCTTTCATCACTAGTGAGAAGTACATTTAACAAAGTCTAAATACCGTCCCAGTTGGGGTTATGAGTGGCAAAGGTAGTGGTTATTAACTCTGTTATCCTGTTAGGGTCTGCTCTGTATGAGGGATTTTAACTCTTCCAATTTAATAAATCAGACGTGGGAAATGGCATGTTGCCCCATACTTTGAAGCTGGTTTCCATTGTTGATTTACTTCAATCAGGAGTTGTCCAAGAGGGTATTGTCCTGCCTTGTTATCCTGAATCCCCTGGTGGAATTGAATTCCCACCAGGTGTGTGATGGAGAGACTACATCGAAGCTAACTTCAACAGGATAAGGGGGAGCTGGTTCCTCAGGAGATGAGTGGGCAGGTGGTGTTGAGGTGTTGAAACTTTAACACTATTCATAATAATCTTATTATCTAACATCTCCTGTTTTCAAAATCATTTTTATTACAAACAGGAAAATCCACAGGGGAAACGAGATATTTTATAGGGCACCTAAAAGTTTTACAGAACACATCACATTTTACACAATGACTCTGTCCTCTAGACTCTAGGTATTGCCCCCTTCTCTAGTCTGAGTGGAAGACCCCCACTCAGCCCCATCCTATAGCTCTGCCTTCCATTCCCACCGGGACAGCAACTCCTGTTCCCTGGGCTTCAGGCACACAATTTTCAAGCCCACAGGAGTGGCAACTCCACAATTAAAAAAATCAGGGGCATGACTCCCTTTTTCAAACCCTTGCAGTATGCCTTTGAAGCTGAGGCCGTTCAGCTTCCAAGCTCAGCTTTTGTTTCCTAACCAGGTCAAATTAACAATTTAGAACCAAATCAATCCCACTGTCATGGAGGCTATTTAAATTTACAACATCCCTATAGGGCAGAATAGAACTGCCCCACCTAGTGTATGGCAAATTTGAACTTCAGACTTTCCGATCAGTAAAACATGGGACTCATCATTATGTAACCAGGATTTTCTCCAGTTAGTAACTGAGAAATAACAATGTGGTGGTCAGGATTGTGTCAACTTGGCTACTACCTATTTGGCTGCTGTATTAAGTGGCAGGGCGGGGTTTGTGGTGGCTCCCTGCCCCTCGGCTCTCATCTCGTGACACTGGACTACGGCTGCTGATCGCTCACGTGGCCAGGAGCTCCTGCTCTCTGGTTCCAGCACCTGGTTCCGGGACTTGAGCTAGCAGCTGTTGGGCTCATCAGTCCTTACAGTCGGCACATGAGAGTCCTGCTCCCTGACCTGCCAATCTTGCGCTCGCCAGCCTCTGCCCAGTCCTGCTCCCTGACCTGCCGATCCTGGGTTCTCCAGCCTCTGTCACTTCGTCTCGCCACCAGCTTGGGATCCACTGACCTACACAACCGGTGATCTGCAACTCTGGTCTCTGACTTGCTGACCTTGGGTTCCTCAGCTTCCGTGGACACGTGAGGCTTGTGCCAGAGCTTAGGACATTCAGCTTCTGTGATTACGTGAGCTGTTTCCTATATTTGTATCTATCTATCTGTCTATATATATATTATAAATCTTTCCTTGTACCTACACATGTTACTGGTTTTGCTTCCCTAGAAAACCCAGCCTAATACAATTGGTACCGTGGGAGTGGGGTGCTGCTCTAGAAAATACCTAAAATGTGTGCAGATGCCAAGTTGACAAGGGGTGGATTGTGGTGGTCAGCCTAAGACAAACAATAAAATCATGACTTAATATTGTGCAATTGTTGGATAATATTAAGAAGAAAAATATATATATATACATCTTAACCCAGTAAGAACTGGGCACCTTTTGATTCCAATCTCTGCCAAAACCTTTTTCCACAACTTGTGGCTGTTTTGACTCAGGAATCTTACTCTAATGAGAGATCAAATCTTTGCCTTCAAGGGATAAATTAGCCTTTTCACCAAAAGTCAGAAAACTTTCTTATTTAGCAGCAAAAAACCACATTTTTTCTAAAATTAATGTTCTTAGAAATCTCATGAATCAAAACATTAAATTATTAGACAAACAAAACCCTTAATCTGACCAAATGAACACTAAAACAAACAAACAAACAAAAAAACTTTTATGGCATACTCCTTAAACAGCAAAAAAGAAACTCACTCATTAGGCTTACACAGTATACATATATATATATATATATTCTTTTTGCTCAAAAAGCGAACAGTACATGAATTTACATTATACCAGATATCTATTAACGCAATCACCCTAAAGTCCAGAGCTGAAATAAAGCTTGCAGAAACATTCCAGGTCTTTGAGATTTGGATCTACTCAATTTCTGATAATCAGAATAAATTAGCAATTCTTAGCCACTTTTTGTCTTCAAAAGGTCTCCACCCACCAAGGGCCTTGGAGTTCCCCAGGAGAGCATGGCTCATGGCCCTGATGCTGCCCCTATCCATAGGTCATAATGGAGGTCAACTCTCAGACAGGAATGGATTGAACTTGGTGACAGAGAGTGACTGCATCATGTGTGCGCTTTATGGGTCTGTGCATCTATAGTATGTCGTCCTGCTGACCTCTTACTGGTGGAAGGGGAGTGGGTGGGGAGGAGGGGAAAAGAGATTGTTGGGAGGATAAGACGTGTATGGAGCAGAGAGGAAGAGTGTGCTGTCACCGGGTAGGGAGAGCAGTGTGAGCTGCATATAGGTGGCCTTGCAAATTTATACGGGAGTGTACGTTTTCACTCAATCATAATTAAAAAAAAAAAAGGTCTCCACCCAATTACAAAAGGTTATTCAAAAGGCTCCCTGGAGCTATTACTCTGGAGGCTGATTCTGCCCTGCTGCTCTATTTTTTGGAGTACAAAAGATCATTAATTTCCCTTTTATTGTTCTGGAATTACTTTTGTTTAAGACAGAACTATCACTTTGACCAAGGGCTTCAAAGTTTGCTTTTTTTCAGCCCAGTGACACTATGTTGTGATCTACCTGGAATTTGGCTTCCTCATCTATTCTAGCTCAAGCAACACTCTCCATCCCCAATTAGGAGGATCTGAGCACAGAAGACCTTTTCTGATTTGCCAAACAAGTTTGTCTCAAAAGAATTAAAACAAGAAATATCTTAACATTAGATACATTGTCAATGACAAGACGTAAGACACTTACTGGGCAAAAGATGTTTTACAAAAACAGAGATTGAATAAGACAACACTTGGGGAAAAAAACAAACGAGATTGAATTGGTCAAATATATGGCCCAAGGCCAAATCTGTAAAGTCTTCCACAGACATTAAACACTGAGTAAGGACTCAGACACTTTTCTTGAAAAGTTACAGATGTGGGGTCCCCACAGCCTGTGTAAGGACAACAATGAAAAAGACGTTTCCAGAATTTCACAAGGACAAATACAAAACCACACTATAAATACATTTATCTTATCAAACACATATATAGGAGGCCTCACTTTACCATATACACGAAGCTTTACTTTCGTAATAAAAGTGAGCTCAGTGAGCACTTTCCTGATTTTTGACAAAAGGGCTCTAATTGCAAGGTGGTAAAATAATTTTATGAATCAATTCGATGGCCTGCTTTCTCTGGAGTCTAGCTGGTACATTGGCCAGGTCATATTACAGTAAAATCTCATTTGATCTTCAGTCACATGTGGATACCCATACAAGACCAGACAGACAGAATCCATCCCATCAGGCTTTCCTTAGTAACAGAGACCTTACTTCCCATATTATAGAGAGAGCGTTCTTAGTTGGGACTGACAATTCCTTTCTTACCAGACAGACAGAACCAAGACAGAGTTTGAACCCTGACAAGAACTTGAGTTCTGTGCTCACAACCAGAATAAAGTGCTTAAACATTTCAGCTTCATGAGATGACAGTGGGCACAGATGAGGAGCCTTTGAAGGCTCCCAAGAAAAAGGTTATTGGCAGTGCTGCCTAGAGAGTTTGAAAGCTGCACTTCTGGCCCTGTCTGTCCAAGCAGATTATGGGGACTCCTCCAAGGAAGTTCTCTCTGCTCTGGGCTGAGCCAAAGAAACAAGGAGAGGAGGCCGAGGAATCCACCCTCTACAGGGAAGCAGAGGTCCAAGAGGATGGGGAGGTTGGTGTTTTCCTTGGACCAATGTGTTCCTCACATTGCACAGAGTTTGTCTTGCAGAGGGAGAACAATTTCCTTATTCATTCTATGTGTGTTCTTATCTTGTCACGGGAGTCTTCTAGCAGCAGGTGTCCTATTGGCTCTTAAGCGCGTGACCCATGCGTGCAACTATCTTATGGACCTTATCCTCAGCCTTGGAACGGAACAAATAGATACCCTCACCCATCTAGGCCAGAGTTACTGAGACAACATGAGCTGCCACACCTTCAGACTTCACTAGGTAGTGGCCCTGGTCAGAGTTCCTCAATTACTCGACCAGTCTTCTGCCTGTTCACTGAGGGTTTTTAGGGGTGCAGCAAGAAAGTGGAGGAGAGAGAAGTCACCTCTACCCTGGGCAAAAGTTACCAGAGAGGTCCCCAGAGTCCTGCCACGGTCACAAGTCATGTTCCTGAAGCAAAAGCAAGTTCATTTCGCCTGTCACAGCAGCCAAAATTCAGACATGGGAAAAGATTCAAGTATGCCTTACTAACAGATAATCATGTGAATCTGAGGGTCAGTGAGAATGGTTTCTCCAAGACTGTCCCACTTGGGATACAATTCCAGTGACTTTTACAGCCAGATTACAAAGAGATTTGTATCTGAAAGAAAACCTTGTCACAGTATAGAACAAATGGTCACAATATTCCTTTGCACCTTATTGAACAATGTATATTACCTTAAATAATCATTTCTCTGAAAGTTTGAAATAATTGATTTACTACCCTGGAAACGAGGGAAGAAATGTTAAGTCTGTTGATCTGGGTTAGCAATCTAGGTGACCTTTATCCACTAATAAGTGGTGCCTTGGTCACATGTGCATGTGACCAAAAGTTGGGAGCTGATATGCAAAGATAGCAGTGCACGGACAGCTCTGAAGGTCACCAGGGTGTCCTCTGGCTGGAGTAGGGCTTTCTGGGAAGGTTAGAGAAAGACTGGTTGCCACCATCAGCCAAAGTGCCGCAGAATATCCAGGGCAGGTTGGGGTGCTTGAGACCGGGACTTTGTAAGTCTAGCTCACAGCTGGACTGTGGGCAACTGGGGTCCTGTAGAGCACTAGAGAAAGACTCTGGTCACCCTGAGAACACCTCTGTCAAGCCTGTAGCCTCCCACTTGTCCTCAGCTGAACTCTGAGGTTCCTGTTGGTGGCACTTTTTCCTGGGTGCAGCAGGGCTATAGGATGGTGTGGTCGGCCACAGTTCCTCAAACACAGTGGTTCTCCATAAACTGCATTTACCCTCTGCTTATTGGTGAGCCCTCCTGAAGCACAGCCACCCTCTGATGCCCAGGACCTGCAGGCCATGGGGAGAACCTGTCATTACCTGTCTGAATGACTGTGACCAGAGCTTCTTCTGAGCACTGTGTACCAGGTGCTGTTTACTCAGGTTACTGCAGGGAGTTTTATCCTTCACAGCCCTGAGGCAGGCAGCACAGAGACTGAGGCCCAGTCCTCCATCGGGGAGGGACCACCTCCCCTTCCACTGAGGCCCTGTCTTCCAGCAGGGAGGACCCACCTCCCCACCCACTGTGGGCTCTCAGGCACTGCTGTCCCTCAGTCCTGTCACTGCCAGTGTGCAGGTGGGACCTATGTGAGGAAGTCACTGCCTGCCAGGAGGCACTCTACCAGAGGCAGGGGCCTCAGGGGTGCCAGGAACCCCTGGCAGCATAAAGACCCCCACGCCTCTGTGAAACACGCCGGGCAGAGGGGACCCTGGGAACTCATGCAGTGTACCAACGTCCCAGGAGCAGTGGAGGCTCACTGCTGGGGCTGGAGGGCTGCTGCAGCTCCAAGTGCATTCTGCGACCAGCTCATGCAAAGACCCAGACTGACCACAGTGGCGAGCTCAAGCATCAGGATGCCAAAAAGGACCCAAAGAATAACATGTAAAATGAGGTACAACTTGCCATTAGGAAAACATTTTCCTCAAAATACCCATTCTTCAAATTCTGTGGTTGCACACTTGACCACTGGAATTGATCAGTTTCATTTCAGCCATGTCAACATCAAGTGTTGACCAGAAGGGGAACCCACAAAGCAGCCTTTCTGTGCAGGTCTTCTCTGGCTGCCTGAGCGTGCTCCTTCGGCCCACAGCACCTACATCACACATTGGCTGATGTCCCTGTGGCCCACAGCACCCACATCACACCCTGGCTCATATACCCATGGCCCACAGCACCCATGCGACACCCTGTCTCAGTAAATGAGAAATGGACTGCTCTGCTTGGTATAGACATTAAAGTGAAGCTCGTCAGTCATTTGCACAGTTAATGAGCACACAGGCCCATTGGTCATTGTTTCTTCTACTTCACAGTGTTCTTCTAGGCTTTCTGTTCTCCTAGAAACTCAGTAACATTGCATTAATTTTTTTTTTAGAATTTTTAAAATTATTGTTATTTGGAAATATGTTGTCACATCAGCTCAGGTAGATCTGACTGTCGGCAACACGGATGGATTGCCACCACCCAGGCTGGCAGCTGGGAGGAGCAGCTGGGCTCCTCTGTCGGGCTCAGGTTCTGTCCAGGGCCTGGATGTTAGACCACCCTGACACCCAGCCCAGAGCCACCTTCTGGGGGATGGAGTGGGAGGAAAAGATGCATCTGTTTTATAGTAAATCAACAAAAAAATGGTACCAAGGTTCAAATGAGGTTTATTTATTTATTGATCATATTTTCTTTCAGAAGCATGTCAAAGTGTGGACTAAAGCATTACACAGAAAATCCTATGTGTTTGGGGTCCTCGCTGTCTCAGAGTCAGACACCTCCTCAGGTTCCCTTAGGAGACAGGCTGGAGCGTTTTGCAACTGGCCATTTTCACAGACTCAGCAGGCGGGTCCCAGCGCTTACCTCTGGGGTCCACACGACAACCACGGCACCTCTCTGGGCCCCAACACTCACCACAGAGGATCAGAGAGCCCACTAGTGACTCCTGCACCCGGTCACTGCTACCAGAAGGTCACCACAGAAGCTCAGATTGTCCTTATGGCCAACAGCTGTTCCACAATAGCTGGATTTGGTCAACTTCAGGAACTGAATCCATTAAATGTACATCTTTCTAAGTTGTGATGCCAGCCAAAGCCAAGTGCGATGTGATACTTGTATAAAATATTAGCCCATCATGAGCCAGTAGCACTCACTGTTAGGGCAAAAAGAAGAAGAAGAGAGGAAGGGTCGGCTCATGGGTGAAAACCAAAAAAGCCGTGTCAGTTTTATCATGTACAATGATCCACTTTCTTCATAAAGTTGCTGTGTGAATTAAGTGTGAAAGTGTTTTGTCAACTAGAAAGAGCTACATAATTGTTGAGACTTACAAAAGAATATATGAAAATTATCTTCATCTATGTACTATGTACTAAGCAGTTTTTGATGTTAAAATCACAATACATACCAAGTCGCACCTGTTAAAGAAGTCCTGGTAGCACAGTGGTTAAGTGCTTTGCTGCTAAGCTAAAGGTCAGTGGTTCAAACCTACCAGCCACTCCGAGGAAGAAAGCTGTGGCAATCTGTTTTCATAAGGATGACAACCTCGGAAATTCTGTGGGGCAGTTCTACTCTGTACTACAGAGTCACAGATTCAGAATGAACTCAGTGCCAGCAGGTTGGGCAGAGTCTATCAAAACAAACTTGCCTGTCAGTTTGGTGTACTGTGGGGCTTGCATGTTGCTGTGATACTGGAAGCTCTACCACCAGGATTTAACCAGCAGGGTCGCCCACGTGAAACAGCTTCCAGAATAAGACAGACTACAAAGCAGGAGCCAGTAGTCTACTTCTAAAAAGAATTAGTCGGTGAAAATCTTATGAATAGCAGCACAACATTGTCAGTGCTGGAAAATGAGGCCCCCGGGTTAAAAGGCACTCAGAACACAACCGGGGAAGAGCTACCTCTTCAGAGTAAAGTTGACCTTAATGACATGGATGAAGTAAACCCTTTGTGACCTTCATTCACTGAAACAGCACAACTCAGAATGTGAAGAAATAGTTGCAAACATCCACTAATGACTGGAACATGGAATGTGCAAGGTAGGAATCTAAGAAAATTAGAAATTGTCAGAAATGAAATGGAACAGATGAACACTGATATCCTAAGCATTAGGGAACTGAAATGGACCGGCATTGGCCATTTTCAATCAGAAAATCATGTGGTCCACTATCCTCGGAAGTGAAACTTGAAGAGGACCAGTGTTGCATTCATCATCAAGAAGAACATTTCAAGATCTGTCCTGAAACAAAATGCTGTCAGTGATATGATAACATTCATATGACTACAAGGAAGTTCAGTTAATATCACTTATTATTCAAATTTATACACTAACTACTAAGGCCAAAGATGAAGACATTGAAGATTTTTACCAGCTGTTCTGTAGTCCAAAATCGATTGAACGTACAGTCAGAATGTATTGATAATTTCTGATGATCGGAACACAAAAGTTGGAAACAAAGGATTGGTACTTTGAAACTTTTGCCTTGTCTTCCCACCTGCTACTGCCCTCCCATTCTTGTCTGTGTTGCCCTGTGACCCCTGGACCCACTTGGGCCCTCGGCACAGCGGCAATGCTCCTGCTGTGGCCCTGCCTCTGCTAGACTCTCTGTCCCGGCCACTCAGGGGGTACCACCCTGGATTGTAGCCCAGCTGGTTGTCCTTGTCCATCTCCAGCCAAGCTTTGGTGGTGGGCATAGCCTGGACAGGAGCACTGTTGTAGGGCCACGTGGGGTCATCCCAGCCTTAGGGAGATACAGCTGCCACTGGCTCTCCCCAGAGAGAGCTATGGTACCTTATCCTGGCACCCCACTGACTGTCCCTTCTTTGGCTCTGTGTTTTGGGTAATATTGAAGTGACGCAGGAGGTGACCACTGCAGCTGAGCGGCTGGAGTGGAGCCTGATGTGTGGCCACTCTCTTGTAAGCATAAAAACAGCTTCAGGCATGGCACAGGACTGGGCTGTGTTTCATACTGTTGTGCATGGTGTCACTGTGAGTTGGAACCAACTGGTGGCACATAACAACATCTGTGGGTCCTGTAGTCCCTCTCTCTTGCCTCCTGGGGCTGGACCAACTCTTCTTAGCACCCCTCAGTCCAACTGACAGCCCAGGGATCAGGGCCCATGTATCAACTGTGTCACCAACAAAGAAGACAGTTTTGGGTGCTGATGGATGGAGAGAAGGGAAGGTGGGCTGTTGCCCACTTAGCCTCAGTATACCTAGCTTTCCAATGGGCAAGCCAGGGGACAGGTACTGGCCCCTGCAGACTGCTGAGGCCTCATCATATTCCAGGGCCAGTTAGTGTGCCAAGACACCCAGAAAAAATGGCAAACTCTGAACTGGTTTATTATTGATCAGGGTGAGGCTCAGGAGGCATCTGGGGCTTGGTCCCTTCAGCGGAGCACAGCACAGAGCTGGTAGGGGAATGGCATCATCAGGAAGGCATAGACACCATGGTCGCTGGGACGGGCCTGTCGAGGGGGCACCAAGAAGCTGAAGCGCTGCAGGAGGCAGGTGAAGAAGAGGAAGAGCTCCTTGCACACCAGGGGCTCCCCGAGGCATACGCGGCGGCCTGTGGGTGGGTGTGGGATTAGCAAACCTGGAGGGCCTGGGGTCCCCCATTCAAGACACCCCCAGGGAAACACAAGGAGCCGAGGTCCCCACAGGCACCTGCTGAGAAAGGCATGAAGGCCTCCTGTTTCACGAAGCGGCCCTGAGCATCCAGGAAGTGCTCTGGGTAGAAGTGGAAGGGCTTCTCCCAGAGGGCCTCATCCTTCAGCACTGATGACAGGTTGGGAATGAGCATTGTCCCCTGCACAGGAGATGCACAGTGCGACTGGGGGCTGGGCAGGGGATGCTGTGATCCCAGCCACCACTAGGCACAAAGGCACACTACCTGCCTAGCACTCCCTGGGCCCATTCAAGTAACACTGAGCCCAAGAAGTTACTCAAGACTGATCCTCTCTGTCTTCAAGGCAGGGCTAGGTAACGTGCGTCTCATGTGGCACCTGGCTGTGCCGGCATTCAGTGGCATATTCAGTTTGCCTGTATGCCCCACATCCACGATGTTGGGTCCCTGGGGATGACTAGATGGACAGCCTGGCCCCTGTCTGGGCTCCACCTGGCAGAGGCCGTACTGGAGTTGCAAGCTGGCAGGTGGCGCTGAGCTGGGATGAGGGTGGCTGCAGCCCTACCTTGGGGATGAGGAAGCCTTGCACTTCAGTGTCACAGGAGGTCATGTGAGGCATGCCCAGTGGCACTACGTCCCCAAAGCGCTGCACCTCATGGATCACAGCTGTGGTGTAGGGCATGCGGGCCTGGTCTGCCATCTCAGGTGGCCATGCCTGCCCTATCACCTTGTCGATTTCCTGCTGGACACGGCCTGGATGGATAAAAGGGTCCCCTTGAGCCAGAACCCAGGGGCCTCACAAGGACTTTCCTCTGCCCCCAAATAGAAATCACCCTGTGGGGACTCTGGCCACGTTGGAGAGCCCACTGTGACAGGTCCGGGGCCCATCCTCTGCCTGGGGACCCTGATGTCCAAATTAAGCTGAAGATTTTGGGGAGTCGAGCCTGTTTCAGTCTCGGGCACCAGCCCCGGTCTCCTCATGCTGCACATCCGGGTGCAGAAGCATGAGCAGGAGGGCCCAGTCCAGCGTGGTTGAGGTGGTCACCATCCCGGCACCAAACAGGTCACCCACCACCACGCGCAGGTTCTCATCAGTGAAGCTGCTCTCAGGGTTCCCCTTGGCCTGGGCCAGGCAGAGAGAGTCAGGACAGGAGGCAGAGGAAAGGCCCAAGACAACCCCACTAGGCGCGTGTCAGTCTCGGCCCTGGTCACTGGGTGATCCTAGGTCCCACCTGCCCCTGCTGGGCTGGAGCCTCACAGCACATCCCCATCCCTGTCCCAGACCAGAAGCCGCCTCTCACCTTCTCCACCTCGTCCAGGAAGGCGTCAGTCAGGTCTCGAGGGGGAACTGCTCGGTCCCGTGTCTCCCGGTGCTCGTTGACCATCTTACCGATTAGGGCCATAAAGGCTATCTGTCCCGAGAACACCTTGCTGGCCATGCCTGGGACACGCAGGAGCACCGGGACCACGTTCAGCACCTGTGTTACCACGTGAGGGCTTCAGGTCCTTCCTGTGCTCCGAGTGCCCCAGCGTCAGGTCCCAGGCACCTACAGGGCACCCCGGGCCTATGTTTGCTCTTTCGGAAGTCCCCCCACACGTTCCACCCCTCGGGAAATGCCCTTTCTTCTACACCCTAATACAAATCTGCCTCCATCGAGGTCTAGTTGCACAATGAATTGACCCCGTCTCCATCCCCAGCTCTCCACCACACCGGACATGTCCTCCCTTTCCTCTGCACCTCTTGGAGCAAGCTTGGATCCTGCTTCAGCAAGGCCTCTGTCACGTCCAAGAGCTTGAGGAAACTGGGGTCATCATACTCGAAGCGGCGTACATAGATAAGGGAAGTGATCACGTTGCAGACCGCTTTGTTCAGAAGGGCAGTGGGTCTGATGGGTTGTCCTGATAGGAGGTTGTGGGTCACAGAGCATGTGGAGACCCTCCCCACCCCACCCCACGCCCCAGGGCTACAGCTCTCACCAGCCTGGGCAGTGAAGGTTGCGCAGAGGCAGGCAGCCTCCTTGGTCACCCACTGCTCCAGCAACTTCTTGCCCAGGCCAAAGTTGTGCAGGGTGCACAAGGAGAAGTGCCTCTGCTCACGCCACAGGTGCCAATAGCGCGCCAGGATCACACCTGGGGTACGAGGACTCATGGGTGGGGCCTGCAAGTCAGATTCTATCCATAGCCCCTGCCGTGGACAGGCCCTCCCTAGCTCACTGCCTTCCACCCCACCCCCAGCTTGCTTTGCTGTTTATCTGGGCACTTTGCACCCTGTTGTCAGTTGCCTGTGTCCCAATAGTGGGTCTTGGGGTCACCCTCAGCTTAGCAAGTCTGTGATATGGCCCCAGCCCCATGGTCACTTGCCTTGGGTCTGGGGCCCGAAGCCCAGATATTCATAGACGGGCATAGGTGGGTGGTCAGATGTGTCCTCGTCACGGAGCACCAGAGCCTCGCACACAGCTTTCAGCCCACTGACCACAACCATGGGTGTGCAGGCCATCTGCAGGCTGAACACATCCCCGAAGTGGCTCTGTAGCTGCAGGCTGAGAGCCAGGGCTGTGGCAGGTCTGACCCTCCAGTGAAGGACACATTCTCACTGGACAACCCAGGTAGACACTGGGGACCAGTAGCAGCAAGTGAAGAGTGAAGTGTGGCCACGCGTGTCACACCCTCTCTGGCTGTAGAACGTCACCTGGATCCCACCGCCCAGCTATGATTTTACATCAGTCACCCAAGTGGCCCCTAAGTCCTAGTTAGCATGTTTCTTGACACGTGAAGAAACTGAGGCACAGTGAGGTAAACAGTGAGCCCCGAAGTCCCCAGAAAAGAACTGATAGGAATCACTGCTCCTCTCGCCGCTCCGTATCATGACTGTAACAGTGCTCACTGCCCAGCCCCAACCACTGACAACACCTTTTCCCTGAGGTCATCAGAAGAGCTGGGTCTTACGTGATTTGTTCACACACTTGATTGGAAAACCTGCCGTGGAGACGGCCCACCCCCTGGCCTTCAGCCCCCCTCATCCCACTCCGGACTTTTGTACTTAGATAATTCAAACTGTCCTTTTAGCCACGACTAGTCCCTCCTCACAAAGCCTGCCCCTTGTCCAGCCTGTGACTTCACCCACCACCCACAGTTGATGCTCAGAGGGTGTCCAGGGCTTGTGGTCCCCAACCCCACCTCCCTCACCTTGGCAAAGCTGTGTGGCAAGTCCTGGAAGTCCAGATGCAGCAGGTTGCCCAGCCCAGGTAAGGCCACCGGGCCTGGAGGGTACCTTGCAGCCCACCGTGACCAACGGTGTGCCAGGTCGGCCACGAGCAGGAACGTGGCCACGGCCATGGCCAGAAGCACCAGGATGTCCCCAGTCAGTAGCCCCATGGCTGCCTCCCTCCTGCTGGGCACCTCTGTCAGGCCACTGGGAGCTCACAGATGCCCACCGGGGACAATCCTGTGCACACCTGGCACCTCAGACCAAACCAGGCTCCAAGGACCAACTCTGTCCTTTACCACACCCATTTATATAAGGCAGAAGTGGTGTACCTTGCCCTCCACCCTTGGCCAACCTGCTGGGAACCAGTGTTTGCACTGCCCAAGGCTGGGAAGGATTGGGCTTTGGATGGTCACAGCGGCCTTGCCTCTCCTGTCCTCTCGGGGGGGGTGGTGGTTGGAAGAGACCTAAGAAGAGAAGCCCACTAACCTGCACCCTAACTTGCTAGTTCTGCAGGACTCTGCAGGCATCTGTGCTGCTGAAGGACAGATCCTTCCTGTGCCATGGGTCTCCTTACACCCTGATGTGGTACAAACTGGTCCCCAGGACAGGCCCTCATCCTCGTACCCTTCACCTGCTACATTCTAGAGTGGCCTTCCTGCTCTAGATTGGTCACTCTCACCTGCCTTGGGGAAGATTAAATGCAGAGTTGCTGCATGCAGGGATGGGCAGCAGTCCTCAGTTTCCCCCTACTTCCTCACATGCAGACCTGACAGACTGCCACACACAATCACACAAACCGCTCACACACATACACACACCCCTGAAACCACCCTCACAGACTCTCGTTAAGACTCACATTCATACCAGCACACACTCAAACTATTCCCACATAGAAGCGTAGCCAGCCCCGAGAGGGATGGGCACTTCCCCTTTCTGACTGAGCCACCAGGAAGCTCTGGACACTAGGGCCCCTTAGTATACAAGGTAGTCTGTCCCCAGAGGAGAGGGTCGGCTTCCCTTTCCTGCCAATCATTTGCCCTGGACTATCAGCTGCTCAAATTCTCCCTGGAAGACAAAACCCAAAACCCACTGCCATCGATTCCAACTCATGGCCACCCTACAGACAGGGTAGAACTACCTC
>KN686543.1:6308-44675 GCA_000152225.2 Procavia capensis
AATCTCAAATAAAATAGATTTTAATGTAAAATCCACCATCGTGGACAGGGATAGTCAGTATTTACTGCCAAAAGGTTCAATACACAAGCAGGACTTAACAGTATTAGATATTTTGCACTCAATAATAGAGTATCTAAACACACTCAAAAAACACTGTCTTCAACTCTATGTCAGACTGATGCCTGATCTACATGATCTATAAGGTACTATGAAATACCAATAAGAAAAAGATAAATCATCAAATTATGTGATGGGCAAAGGAGATGGACAGAAACTTCTCTAAGGAGGAGATCTAGGCAGCCAAAAATCACATGCAAACATGAACATACTCATTAGATATTAAAGAAATTCAAATCAAAATCAAAATGAGACACCATCTCACCACCTCAAGGTTGACCATCATCCAAAAAATACAAAATGCTAAATGCTGGAGAGGCCGTAGGGAGATTGGAACTCTCCTACACTGTTGGTGGAATTGCAAAATGGTGCAACCTCTTTGGAAAGCAATTTGGCATTCTTAAAAAAACAGATATAGATATACCATTTGACCCAGTAATTCTACTGCTTGGAATATATCCTACAGAGTCAAGGCCTTTGACACCAACTGATGCATGCACACGAATGTTTATTGCAGCACAGTCTGCAATAGCAAAAAGATGGAATCAACCCAGATGCCCAACAACAGAGGAATGGATAGGTAAACTATGGTATATATACTCAATGGAACACTTTGCAATGATAAAGAACAATGATGATAGCAGGAAACATCTCTTAACCTGGTTTCAACTGAAGGACGTTGTGCTGAGTGAAAGCAGTCAGCATCAAAAGGACAAATATTGTACAAGACCCCTATGATAAAAACTTAACAACAGACTCATGTATATAAGAAAAGACTCTTTGATGTCTTCAAGTGTGGAGAGGGAGGGAAGGTGAGGAGTGGAGGGTTTGGATTAGATAGTTGTTAGAAATTTGGTTGAATGAAATCTGTGACAGTACACATTAGAAAAAAGATCAACAATAACTGGACTTCAACACATTTTGAGTACTCCTCTCATCTTAACTCAATATTTCAAGGACAGAGTAGCTAGGGTGGGGGGCCTTGGACAACGCTCTCAGGTAGAATTGAGGCCAACTGGCATAGCTAGCATTTTGCTAATGAGGGCTCTCTACACTCCTTATCAGTGAGTGGCGTCTGGGGTCTTAAAAGCTGCCAAGCTGCCATCTGAGGGTACAGCAAGTGGTCCCAACTCAACAGGAACTCAAGATCACTGAGGACAAGGATGACATCGGGAAAAGAGAACCCAGAAGACAGAGAGACTCACGTGAGTCAGTCTCTACATCGACTCGTGACCAGAAGAACCACATGGTGCCTGGCAGCCACCAGTGATAGCTGTGATGGAGCTCACAAAGTTGAGTCTCACTGGCAACAAGAGAGTAAATAGGGTGCACCCTTAGATCTCCAACGAAAGACCACAATTGATGGTCTGGGGGCTCCGGGGTTCCCCTGGGAGGATGCACCCTGGCCCTGATGCTGCCCCTGTCCATAAATCGTAATGAAAGTCAACTTTTTGGACAGCAATGAATTGGACTTGACGATGCAGAGTGACCGTATCCTCTGGGACTTTTATGGTTCTATGCATCTATAGGATGTCATCCTGCTGATCTCTGGCTGGAGGAAAGGGATCAGGTGGAAAGCAGGGGAGAGGAGACTATTGGGAGAATAGGACATGTATGGAGCAGAGAAGAGGGGTGTGCTGTCACCGGGCAGGGAGAGCAGTGGGAGCTGCATATATGTGAGCATGCGAATTTATATGGGAATGTACATTTTCATTCAGTCATAATAAAAAATAAATTAAAAAAAAAAAAACATTGCCTATTTTGAAAACTGAGATAGATCACTCCACAATAATGCCCCTAGATTTCAACACTCCACTTTCAGTATTGGACAGGTCTTATAGAAAAAAAGCTCAGTAAAGACACAGAAGATCTCATTTGTCACAACTGATCAATTAGAACTCACTGACATACATAGAACATTTTAGCCATCAACAGATAACTACATCTTCTTCTCTAATGCACATGGATCATTTTCCAGAGTAGACCATGTGTTAGGGCATAAAGCAAATCACAACAAAATCCAAGCTACTGAACTACTGCAAGTAAACCGTCAGACCATAAAGCCATAAAAGTTGAAATCAAGATCAGAAAAAAAACATAGATAGAAAATGGAACTGATTGAAATGGAACAATATCTTGCTCAAAAAGCCATGGATTATAGAAGAAATTAAGGATGAAATAAAGAAATTTATCCATTCAAATGAGAATGAAAATACATCCTACCAGAACCTATGAGATACAGCTAGAGCAGTGGTCAGAGGTCAATGCATCTGTATAAAAGCACACATCCAGAAGGAAGAAAGGACCCCAACCAAAGAATTAACCCTACAGCCTGAACAAGTAGAGAGCAACAGAGGAATGACTAAGACACTGGAAGAAAACAGATCATGAAGTTTAGAGCAGAACTAAATGAATTACAGAGTAGAACACAAATGAAAAAACTAGAAAAACCAAAAACTATTTTTTTTGAAAAGACTGACAAAATTAACAAACCATTGGCCAAACCTACCAAAGAAAAACAGGAAAAGAAACAAATAACACAAATAAGAAATAAGATGAGAGATGTTAAAACAGATCTAACAGAAATCAAAAGTATCAGAACAGAATACTATGAAAGACTGTACTCTAACAGATTTGAAAACCTGGAGGAAATGGACAAATTACTAGATTCATAACACCTACAAAAATTATCACAAGAAGAAGAACACAAAAAGTCCTCAAAAAACTACCAACCAAAAAAGGGTCTGGCCCTGATGGCTTCACTGCAGAATTCTACCAAGCTTTTAGAGAAGCGTTAACTCCAGTACTACTGAGACTATTTCACTGTATAGAAAGGGATGGAATACTCTCAAATTCATCGTATGAAGCCAACATTACCCTGATACCAAAGCCAGGGAAAGATCCAAAACAAAAGGATAATTACAGATCAATATCACTCATGAATCTAGCTGTAAAAAGCTTCAACAAAATCCTTGCCAATAGAATTCAGCAACATATCAAAAAAATAATTCGTCATGACCAAGTTGGATTCATACCTGAGACACAAGTCTGGTTCAACAGCAGAAAATCAATAAATGTGATCAACCACTCAAATAATACAAAAGATAAGAATCACCTGGTTTTGTCAGTTGACACAGAATAGGTATTGGACAAAGGCCAACACCCATTCATGCTAAAAACTCAGCAAAATAGGAATAGAAGAGAAATCCTTCATGATAAAACAAACAAAAAAAAGTACAGCAAAGGGTCCCAATTCAGCAGGAACAGATGATCACCAGGGAAAAAAATGACATGGGGGAAAGAGAACCCAGAAGACAGAGAGACACACTTGACTGGGTGACTACATTGACTTGTGACCAGAAGAACCAGATGTTGTCCAGCCACCACCAGTGATAGCTATGATGGAGCTCACAAAGTTGAGCCTCACTGGCAACACAAGAATACAAAGGAGTACACCCTGTTATCTCCAATAAAGACAGCATTGACGGTCCAGGGGCCTCAGAGTTCTTCTGGGAGCATGGCCCCTTGCCCTGATATTGGCCCTGTCTGTAAATCACCATGAAGGTCAACTCTTCGGACAGGAATAGATTGGACTTGGTGACACAGAGTGACCATATCATGTGTGCACTTTATGGTTCTGTGCATCCATAGAATGTTGTACTGCTGGCCTCTTATTGGAGGTAGGAGAGTGGGTGGAGAGGAGGGGATAGGAGATTGTTGAAGGATAAAACATGAATGCAGTGGAAAGGAAGAGTGTGCTGACACGAGGCAGGAAGAGCAGCGGGAGCTGCATATAGGTGGCCATACAAATTTATAAGGGAATGTACATTTTCGCTCAATCTTAATAAAATAAATAAGTAAAAGGGAAATCCCTCAATGCGAAAAGGTCCACATACACAAAGCCAACTGCCTGCATCATCCTGAATGGAGAGAGACTGAAAGAATTCCCCATGAGAGCGGGAACTAGACAAGGACACTCACTCTCACTTCTACTATTCAACATTGTGCTACAAGTCTGGTCAGAGCAATCAAACAGGACAAAGAAATAAAGGGTATCTGTATCAGCAAAGAAGAAGTAAAAATCTCCCTATTTGCAGATGATATGATTACATATGCAAAGAATCCATAACTAAGCTACTAAAACTAATAGAAGAGTTCAGGAAAGTATCATAATACAAGACAAACATAAGTAAATCAGTAAGATTCCTTTATATAAACAAAGAGATCATTCAAGAAGAAATCACCAAATCAATACCATTTACTATAGCCCCCAAGAAGATAAAACACCTAGAAATACATCTAACTGGAGAAATAAGAGACCTATTCAAAGAGAACTATAAGACCTTACTGTAAGAAACCAAGAGAGACTTCTATAAATGGAGAAATCTACTCTGCTCATGGATAGGAAGACTTAACACTGTGAAAGTGTCTATTTTACCCAAAGTGATCTATGTATACAATGCAATCCCAATAAAATTTCCACTGACATTTTTCAATGAGATGGAGAAACAAATCACCAACTTTGCTTGGAAGGAGAAGAAACCCTGGATAAGCAAAGCAATGCTGAATATGAACACACTAGGAGGCCTCTCACTACTCAACTTTAGAAACTGTTACAGTGCCACAGTAGTCAAAAGAGCCTGGTACTAGGGCAACAATAGACATATAGAGCAATGGATCAGAGTTAGGATCCCAGGTATGCCACCATTTTCTTATGAATAAATGATAGTTGACATGGGCCTTCAGATTGTGAACTGGGGGAAAAACAGTCTCTTTAACAAATGGTGCTGGCAAAATTGGATATCCATCTGCAAAAACTTGAGACAATACCCATATTTCACACCTTACACAAAAACCAACTGAGACTGGATGCCAAGCCAAAGCCAAGTGCCGTCGACTAAGGTCGCCATGAGTCACACTGGATAAAAGACCTAAATACCTAACCTAAAACAATAAAGGTCATGCAAGAAAAAATAGGATCAACAGTGGAAGTTTTAATACACAACTTAGACAGACTTCAAAATGTGACAAAGCACGATCAATAGAAGAGAAAATAGATAAAAGGGAACTACAAAGAATCAAACACTTTTGCTCATCTAAAGGCTTTAGCAAAAGAATTAAAAGACCACCTACAGAATGGGAAAAAAAATATTTGGCAACTATATGTCAGAATGATGGCCGATCTCCATAGTCTATAAGGTACTATAAAATATCAATAAGAAAAGGATCAATAACCCAATTAAGCACTGAGCAAAGGAGATGTACAAACACTTCCCTAGAGAAGATATCCAGGCAGCATAAAGACACATGGAGAAAAGATAACAGTCATTAGCTGTTAAGGAAATCCAAATCAAAACGACAATGTGATACCATCTCACCCCCAAAAGGTTAGACATGATCCAAAAAATGATTGCTGGAGAGGCTTTGGAGAAATTGGAGCCCTCCTGCACTGTTGGTGGGATTGCAAAATGGTACAGCCTGTTTGGAAAGCAATTTGGCACTTCCTTAAAGAACTGGAAATAGATGCACTATTTGACTCAGTAATCCCTCCACTTGGAATATATCCTACAGAATCAAGGGCAGTCACATGAACAGATACATGCACATAAATGTTTATTGTAGAGTCCACAATAGCAAAAAGACAGAATCAACCCAGATGTCCATCAACAGATGAACGTATAAACAAACTACAGCATACGTACTCAATAGAACACTATGCAATAATAATAATAAAAAAAAATGATGTTCTTTGGAAGCATCTCATAACCTGGTTTCAGTTGGAAGACATTACGTTGAGTGAAATTAGTCAACAGCACGAGTCAATATTATATGAGACCCCTATCATAAGGACTTAAAAACAGACTCGTGTGCAGAAGGAAAGATTCTTTGATGGCTGCAAGAGAGGGAAGGGTGGGTCAGGGTAGGTTATAGATTAGATAGTTGATAGGAATTTGGTTGGGTGAAATCAGTGACAGTACACATTAGAAAGAAGATCAATTTAAATGGACGTCAACGTAACTTGAAAACTCTTCCAATCTTAACCCAACATTGCAAAGACAGAGTAGCAGGGGTGAGGGTCCACAGACCCTGCTTTCAGGGAACATCAAGACCAATTGGCCTGACTAGCCTGCTGCTAAGACACTCTTGTGCACCCTACATTGGTGAGTGGCACCTGGGCTCCTAAAAGCTAGCAAGCTGCCATCTGAGGTACACAAAATGGTCCCAACTCTGCTGGAACAGATGTTTAACAAGGACAACAATGACATAAGGGAAAAAGAATCCAGAAGACAGAAAGACCCATATGAATGTGTGACTGTATCCACATGTAGCCAGAAGAACCAGTGACAGCCATTATGGGGCTTACAGTGTTGGGTCCCAGTGGCAATATGAGAAAAAAAAGGGGGTGCACCATAAGAATTCCACTACAAGACTGCAGTTGGTGATCCAAAGGCCTGGGAGTTCCCTTGGGACCATGGCCCCTGGACTGGATGCTGTCCCTGATCATAAATCATTACTGAGGTCAACTCTTCAGACAGGAATGGACTGGATCCGGGGGCACAGTGCCCATATAGTATGTGCACTTTGTGGTTCTATGCATCTCTACAGGATGTCGTTCTACTGGCCTCTTACTAGATGAGAGTGGATAAGTTGGAAAAGAGGGGACAGGAGATTGTTAAGAGGATATGACATTTATAGAACAGAAAGGAGGTGTTTGTTGTCACCAGGCAAGGAGACCAGAAAGAGCTACAAATAGGCAGGCATGCAAATTCAAACCGGATTGTATACTTTCAATCACAAGTAAAAAAAAACTAAACATAAAATAACTAAATGACAGATACATTTTATTCTGAACACATGCTAAAAATAACTGAAAGTAGGGACTCAAACAGACACTTGTACACAAAAGCTTATTGCATTGACATTCACAGTAGCTAAAACATTAAAACATCCCAAGTGTCCATTAAAAGCTGAACTGATAAACAGAATGTCATATATACATACAATGGAGGGGACTGAAGTTACTATACATGCTACAAAATGAATCTACCTTGAAGACATTCTGCTAAATGAAATAAGACAGATACAAAAAGGGGCAGATGTTGTATGATCCAAGTGTTTGAATATCTAAATAGGCAAACTCATGGAGACAGAAATTATATTAGCTTTTATAATAGGTTGGAGGAAGCGGTAATGGAGAGTTTGTTCCTAATGGTTACATGCTGATAAAAAACATTTTGGAAATAGTGGTGATGGTTGTACAATATTGTGAACATAATTACTGCTATGTGATTATACACATAAAATTTGTTAAAATGACTAATTTCTCCCTATGCATATTAGCAACAAAATTAAATCAAAATTGAAAGAAATTCACAAAGCTTTCAGGTACATAATTATATTGTATTTACAAGAAATGTGTCTGTGTGTAAATGGAGCAACTGGGAATTGACCTTTTTTATTAAAACTCCTTTATTTTAATCAAACTTACTTATGCAAAAAGTATTCTGCGGTACTCAGTTCATTTTCCTTCAAGTGGAAATGATCACAGTTTAGGAAATACTCAGTGACTGTGAAAGCTTTGTGATAGGTTTGGTGAGTTTCCTGGTGAGTTTCCTGGTGAGTTCAGGAAACTTTGGTATTCCATGATAATAAAAAAAGAACTTTGTTCTGTGGTCACAGTAATAGACACAGGCATCTGACAGACTGAGGCACATCCCACAATCACAGAGAAGTCAAGGAGAATCACTGGGTGACTCTTGAAAACATCCCTCAGGCTATCTTCCACATTTGTGTGTCAATCACATAGACAGCTCCACAGAGAATACATAATACTGCTAAATCTATCAAAACTGTGGGCCCTCATAGACATGCCCCACAACAAATAGAACAATTAGCTCCAGTGCTAAAATCTTCTTCATTCTTCTGGACAACCCACCCTCTACTGATAGGAAAGACAAATGTATTACACTTTTTGAGGACCGGAGAAATGGGTGGAAGAGCTTCATGAATATGTGGTCCTTGCATTCTGAGTTCCCTCTTGTAGCCGCCGGGCTGCCCACACGCAAGGTTTCTTAAAAGAGAGAGCAGGAGTCTTAAACTTGAGCAGGTTAGTATGATTGCTCACTGTAGCCTGGTGTCTATGATACAGACAGGAAGCCCAGGAGCAACACATAATGTTGTTGTGCCTCTTCCTTTGCCTAGTATTTCAGCCTTAGGTAAGATTTCATAAAATTTCAGGGCTAGGACCACGGGCTGATGTGTCTGCTTGTGACTCTCTGTGACTCCTTTTATTGCCAGGTACCCTGTCCCAGCTACAGCTGCAAGAGTTAGGCCCAGGAATAGTGAAGCCCTGACACACTCTCTCTCACACATGCGTTGCTTCTGAATTCTCCATTCCAACAAGATTTTACTGTTAGATACAACAAAACATAGGGAAATGAATGGAATGGATTGGTTATATTGTTATGACAAGAACACTTGCTAAAGCCCACCCTTAAGACATACAGTTCCGTTCCTAGAGAAATAGTCCAAAAGCAGTTGGTCCTGTAGCTGAGCTGCACAACTGCTGAAGAAATGACCATGTATCGCTGTACAAGATGATCCCAGTTAGCGTAAGATAGTATGAACTCAGACATTAACCTCTCCTGTAGAAAGCATGATAGTCTACAGGGGGAGCTACCAGCACCCCAGAACACAGGGCTCTAGCCTCAAGGGTGACAAGGAAGTATCTAAATATCAAAGGAAAAGGTTTTATTTATTTTTTTCTAGTTTGCAATGTATATATTTTTCTACTATTCAGCCTGATCTTTGTTCTTTTCCTCCATAAGCAAGCGGTTTGCCCTGGGACTCTCTTCTCCTTCCTGCCTTCATCTCTCTTATTTCTCTCTTTTTAAAAAGCTGGTTTCCTGCCAAAAGATACATAATGGATAAATGAAAAACAGTAAATTTACACTGAAGAGACATCACTAACACTACGTCATTCAGGTAACTTGGGTTCACAATGACAGTGATACTTCATGTTGATATAAGACACGTGATATAACATAATAAGAACAGCATATTCCCACTTATTGTTATACCCCCCAAAAAAGCACCACAGTTCAATTATTAAAAAAAAAAAAAAATCAGAAAACAATCATCAGGGGAACTTCCCACATAATTCTTGTCATCAAAATAATCACTGAATCAAGGAAAATCTGAGAAATTATAGTAGCTAAGAAGACCCTAAGGACACATGGAACTAACTGTAACATTGTATGTGATCTTGGATAGAAAAACGGGAAACAAACAAAAAAATTGTGTTAGATATGGATCTTGGCCAAGCCAAGTGCCTTCAAGTCAGAAGATGTGGATCTTAGTGAGATGCAATTTAACAAAAGTGGAGCCATCAAGATGTGCTGTTAAAAGTTTCACACTTTGGCCCTACCTCAATAACAAGAAGGTAGCTGAAAGTGCTAGTATTTGCTTTGTCATACGCTGGTAAAGAATCAACAGTTTCTGTCAAAGCCAGGAACACTCAATCAGGAAAAATAAAGTTTGAAAACAAAAGGAAATCTTCACGAATTTTGTTGCTGGCTGTTTCCACTCATGTCTCAATCCATGTCAGCTAGGAAGCAGGAGGTCACATTTCTAGCCCAGGGTCTTAGTCTCTGGCTCTATATGAGAACGGAAGAAACCCACACACCACTGGGCTACCTTTTCAAACCTGTCAAGTCCCTAAGTAATGGAATGAAAGTGTTCATTGGGAGGATCGGACATGTATGGAGCAGAGAGGAAGAGTGTGCTGTTGCCAGGCAGGGAGAGCGGTGGAAGCTGCATATTGGAAGCCGCTTATCACATAACTCATCAACTATTTACCATCTGAAACTCCTGTCAAAGATCAGCAGACAGAGAGCACAGGAAATCAGCTTTATGGAAATCCTAGTAGGAGACAAAAAAGCTTGTAATTAGTGATTCACACTTTCCCAGCTTCCATCTTCCCCTCTGCTGCTCTACCTCTGAGGCTTGCTGGCTGGCTGTGGTGGATCAGCAGGCTGGGAAACGCAGCATCAGTGCTGCTTGGATTTCCCCGCCTTCATTGGAGATGGACAGACCAGGAGTATACGCAAGTACCTTCAGGAACCACAGCAGGACACACATCACCAGTGATAGACGAGCATGCTGTCCTAGCCTCGCATTTCCATCCTAACTCTCCCCTCTACTGCTTCCTGCCAGCTGCAGTTTCTTGGCCAGGAAGAAACTCCAGTGGCT
This sequence comes from Procavia capensis, assembly GCA_000152225.2. NCBI lineage: Eukaryota > Metazoa > Chordata > Mammalia > Hyracoidea > Procaviidae > Procavia > Procavia capensis. The sequence continues at coordinate 16,677 of KN686543.1, forward strand.
TGGATTTGCCCACCAACTTATCCTCTGGTTGCCTCCTTGAATGCCATTTATCTACAGCTGATGTAGCTATTTTCCATTTCTTTTGATTTTTCCCTGTGTCTCTCATCACCTCACCCTCTTGTCTCAAACACCTGGCTCCATGCACTATCTTTGCCTCTCCTTGAAAGGCTGTGAAGTCCCACTCAGCTGGGAAACTGTGCTACTTGCCCATGATGCCACACTTGTGGAAAACTCAGGTTTGATTTTTGCTTTGTTTCATTTTGTAATAAAAAAGAAAACAAAGAAAGAAAAAATTTGAAAGGTTTCCACCAGTCCTGATTCTGTGTTCTTCTTTATATAGCTCCACATTTCAAATTATTTACTCAGCATACAGTTTGGGCAAGTACTGTGAGTAGGTCTAACTCTGATGTACACCTTTCTTGATTTTGAGCAGTTTCTCTTGTTCTGTTCACTGAGTTGAACCTGACTCAATGACAGCGGGTGTGGTTTTGGTTTTCGGTTCAAAGAATTGCCTCTTGCTCTCTGTATGTTCCTTCGGGCACAATTACATGTTCAGAAGTCCCATTACTTCACGATTTTATTCATAAATTATTATGATCCACACAGTTGAATCACTTGCCGTACTCAATAAACACAGATAAACATCTGTGTGCTATTCTCTATTTTTTCATTGCTGACATCTGCAATCAAATCCCTTATTCTTTGTCCTCTTCTGAATCTGGACTGAATTTCTGGCAGTGTACTGCTGTAACCATATTGTAGCAATCTTCATACAAGTTCAATATTGTCATGTGATATTCATGATATTGTCTGAGAATTATTTTTGGTACAGCAACTCTGTGTATTTTAAGTACAGGGACTCTGTGTATTTGGGACAATGACTCTGTACAGAGATAAAAGATTTTGGGTAGCATTTTTAGTTCCAAGTTCAATGGAAACATCTGTTGTGTCACCCAATGAGAATGTTCCTGCCTTTGTACCTAAGACCTCTAGACTAGTAAAGCACAGGGATGTGGGGAAAGAAAGGAAAGAATGCAAATTATTTGGGTGGTACTCAGTCTTCTCATTCAGGCCCTGTAACTTAAACACTATGATATCAAGTTAACAAATCTTATGTTACGTGACAGGTATTTCCACATAGTCTTACACACACTTATATAAAAACAATGAATAAATAGTCAAAATAATCATTGCCTTCATTTCTACAACATTCACATGGTCATGCTTCTTTGTATGTTGGGATGTCCTAGATGTTCATTCCTGAAATATTTGTACCATTAGGAGTTCTGACTGAATTAAACTATTGGAGCATTCTTTTTACATTATTTGCAGTTATAGGGCATGACAATATTGAGAAATTTACAAAGAAATCTCTTGCATTATAAAAATTTCCTCCTTACTTCCAACATGCAATAAACCTCCCAGTTCAGTGAAATTACTGTTGTGCTTCCTGGTAGATATATTCCCCATTTGGAACCAAGACCTCTAGACTAGTGGAGTGCACGGCTGTGGGAAACAGGAAATTAAATGCCTCTGAGGGAATCACTAAGGATAATAAAGAGTAGCATCACTCTCATTTTCTTGAAAGTGAGTTACTAGGGGTAATAGCGAGTAGTACCACTGACTTACACACCTGTGATCTGGAACTATAATCTCCAACCTACTGACTTTGGGTCACCAGGTTCCCTGACTGCATGAAGCTTGTGCCAGGACTTGGGATGTTTCAGCCTCTACAATTGTGTGAGATGTTTCCTTTATGTAAATCTTTCCCTGTACATGTCATACATGTCATGAGTTTGGTTTTCCTAGAAAACAAAGCCTAAGACAATTTGGTAGTAGGTGGGGAGTGCTGTTCTAAACAAAAATACCTGAACTGTAGAAGTGATTTTAAAACTGTGAATGGATAGAAGACTTAAAAGGAACATAAACAAAGACATAGATGGTTAGAAATGAGCAGCAGGAGATCATCAGCATCAACAAAGGACCAGTGGCAGCAGCAGAACCAGACCAGCATGAAACAACACTGGACCTGACCCATAGGGAGTGAGAGCTAAGTACCCATGCACAGAGGTTTCCTGGTAGAGGTGGGGTGCTTCTGGGCACTTAAGTCAACGGAGCTAGGTTTCTTGACCTGTGGAGTAAGAGAGTTGAGTGTCCATTTGAAGGAGACTACTTGGTGGGGTGGGGTGGAGCCACAGAGCTTAGGAACACTTGCCCCAGCAGGGCAGTTGTGGACCATGGGCACAGGCCATGAGGCCACTGGAAACAGAAGCTAAAGAGACAGAGAGCATGAGAAGCTGAGCTGCCTCAGTATCAAAGGTAGGGACAGGACCTCAGGGATTTGAAAGAGTGGAGCCATGGCCCCTGATGTTTCTAACTGTGGAGTTTCCACTCATGTGGACTTAGAAAATTGTGTGCCTGAAGCCAGGGAGCAAAGGTTGTTGTCCCATTAGGCTTGGAAGGCAGAACTGTAGTACTGGGCAGGGGAGCTTCCACTTGGAACCTGGAGAAGGTGGCCAGTACTTAAGAGTCTGGAGGGTAGGGTGATTGTGTAAAATGTCTCAGAGAGTGGACAATTATTTTCAAATTCTTGAAAGCTAATGTGGAAAGCCTGGTGGCAGAGTGGGTTAAGTGCTATGTCTGTTAACCAAAAGTTCAGCAATTCATATCTTCCAGGTACTCCTTGGAAAATCTATGGGGCAGTTCTGCTCTGACTTCTAGGGTCACTACTATCGGGACTTGATTCAAAGGCAGGGGGTGGGTTGAAAGCTAATGTGACCTGCTCTGTTAATTTGATGGTTGCCTGTTAAAGGCCTTCTTTCCCTGTGATTTCTTCCATTTATAATGGAAATATCTTTAACCTCTGCCTGTCATTGTACTTTAGAAGTATAATGTACTTTAGAAGTATAACATAATAACTTATGTTCCAAATTGACAACTAATGAGGAATTTTCTGGATTTGGGACTTGGATTTTAAGACTTTTGCTCTAATGAGGTGAATATGTTTTAAATGTTGCAAAGATGCAATTTTTAAAGAACAAAGGGTACGATGTCATGGATTGAACTGTGTTCCCTAAAAGTCTGTAGTAATTTGGCTGTGTTATGATTCCTGGCATTGTGTTGCATTGCTCCGTGTTGGAATTTCTGACTTTATCATGTTAAAGAAAGGTGCGTGGGCATCCCTTGTGTTGGTAAAGAAGACTCAGTGTGAGAGTTTGTTTTGTGCCATGAGCTGGTCTCTTGGGGTATAAAGAAGGTAAGCTCGCAGACTCTTTAGGGGACTTCAAACCATCAAGAAAGAAAGTAGTCCCAGGAGTTGAATGCATCCTTTGTAGAGAACCGGGGTCCCTGTACCTCTAAAACTTCTAGTTGAAGGCAAGATTGATGACAGAGACCTTCCTCAGGCACCGGCAGAGAAATTCTTCTGCTGGAGCCAACAACCAGACTTTTGACTCTTAGCTTACTGGACTGTGGCAAATAAAATTTCTGTTTTTAAAGCCATCCACTTGTGGTATTACTGTTAAAGCAGCACTAGGTAATGAAAACAAACACTAGTAACTGAAGACCAGTAGAACTGGGGAGTGGGCATCAAAGCCATCATCCATAAAAAGGCAAGAGGCTATTAAAAACACAAAAAAGAAAGAAAAGACCAAATTGGATGCCAGAAGAAATTCTAAAACTTGGTTTTAAATGCCAAACAACTGAAGCAAAATAAATTATTATAGAGAGCTGGAAATACAAAACTAAAAGGGAGGAACATGTTCTGTATTTCTCAAGTTGAAGAAACTGAGTAAAAAATTCAGAACTCTAGTTGCAATAGTTAGAAATTCTACAGGGAAAATATTAATTGACATACGGAGTATCAGCAGAAGCTGAAAGGAATACACAGAGTTATTAGACCAGAAAAAAAAAAAAAAAACTAGTCGGTGTTCAGCCCTTTGAAGAGGTAGCATATGATCAGGAACCAATGGTACTGAAGGAAGATGTTGAAACTACGCTTAAGGCACCGGCAAAAAACAAGTCTCGAGGAATTGATCGAATATCAGTTGAGATATTTCATTAAACAGATGCAGTGCTAGAAGTGCTCACTCAACTATGCTAAGAAATTTGGAGGACAGGTACCTGGCCAACTTACTTGAAGAGATCCACATATATCCTCATTCTAAGGAAAGCTGATCCAACTGAATGTGAAAACGATTGAAAAATATCATTAGTATCCCAGTTAAGTAAAATTTTGATGAAGGTCACTCAAAAGCTAATGCAACAGTATATCGACAAGGAATTGCTAGAAACTGAAGTTGGACACAGTAGAGCTTTTGGAACCAGGGATATCATTGCTGAAATCAGATGGATCTTGGCTAAAAGCAGAGAATACCAGAAAGATGTTTACCTTTGTTTCATTGACTATGCAAAGGTATTCAGCAGAGCAGATCATAACAAATTATGGCTAACATTGAATAAAGTGGGAATTCCAGAACTTTAATTTTGCTCGTAAAGAATCTGTACATGAATCAAAAAGCAGTCTTGTGAACAGAACAAGGAGATACTGCACGGTTTAAAGTCAGGACAGATGCATACAGGGTTGTAGCCTTGCACTGTACATTTTCAATCTATATGCTGAGGAAAGAACACAAGAAGCTGGACTATCTGAAGAAGAACAAGGCATCAAGATTGGAAGAAGACTTGTTAATAACCTGTGTTACACCGATGAGACCACCTTCCTTGCTGGAAGAGAAGAGGATTTGAAACACTTACTGATGAAAATCAAAGACCACAGCCTTCAGTATGGATTGCACCTCAACTTCAAGAAAACAAAAATCCTCTCATCTGGACCAGTAAGTAACACTGTGATACAAGAAGAAGGGATTGAAGTTGGCAAGGATTTAATTTTACTTGGTTCCACAATGAATGCCCGTGCAAACAGCCCCCCCCCAAAATCAAATGGTGTATTGCACTTACAAAATCTGCTGCAAAGGATCTCTTCAAAATATTTAAAAGTAAAGATATTACCTGAAGACAAAGATGCACCTGATCCAAACCATGGCATTTTCTATAGCATCATTTGCATGTGAGAACTGGACAATGTATAAGGAAGATAGAAGTGAATTGATGCCTTTGAATTGTGATATTGGAGATGAATATTGAATGTGCCATGGACTGTCAAAAGAATAAACAGATCTCTTCTGGAGGAGGTACAACCACAATGTTCCTTGGAAGCAAAGATAATGAGATGGCATCTTATATACTTTGGAAATCTTGTCAGGAGGGATCAATCCCTGGAAAAGGGCATTGTGCTCGATAGAATGGAGGGTCAGCGCAAAAGAAGAAGACCCTCAACAAGGTGGGCTGACACAGTGGCTGCAATTATGGGCTTAAGCAAAAATAAAAAAGGTGAATAGTGCACATTATTGGACAGAGTTTTGTTCTGATGTGCATAGGGTTGCTATCAATTGGAATCAGCTAGACAGCACCTAACAATAATAAGAAGAAAAACAACTTTTGATCCAGTGTCAACCAATCAAGCAAAGAAATCCTTTCCCAACCAATTGAAATACCACATTAATCTTTGCTTAGTTGACCTGTGTGAAAATATTTGACCACTTGCAATTTTATCCTAATTCCACTGTTATCTCACAACCTTAATATCCAGTCACACTCATCTGTATATTTAGGTCACTATAAAGCAGAAAACACAAACAGTGTTTTAGAATTGATTATATGATTATATTTTGTACCTGTCTGGGACTTGAATCAAATTATAGGTCTAGAAACAAATATGGGTGGAGGAGGTAGATCTTGAGGATAATCAGATTTGTCTTTCAAAGACAATGCCTCAGGACAGGTTCTTTAGGCAAAGGACTGTTAATTCAGAATTATTATCATTCATCTTTAAAAATTAGGTGTAATTTACTCTTGAAACTGTCAGGTAATGATGAACATTTTTAGAAATGTTTTTAATTATTAATTGAACTCCTTAACCAGATAAATGTCCACTAGAAATGTCTGTATTTACTTACTTGAAATGTGAACATTTTTTGTCATTCAAGGTATTAGTCCTTTTCAGCTCAGTTACCATGTTAGTGGCCATAGTGTTATTCATAATATTTATTTATTATCTTTAAATTTCCATAGACTCGATAGTAATGAAGATCTTCTTTTACTTTTTTAATTTGATGATTAGTAATCTTTTTCTTCTCACTAGCCACATTTATCAATTACATAATTTTTTTCTGAATCTGTACATTTGGTTTTGTTGAATTTTCTCTCTTCTTTCTTGTTTTCAATTTATTGTAAGCTTTATTTCTTATATCTGATTAGTCTATTAATTTTATCTTCATTTCTCTTTTACTAAAGTGGAAGCTTAGATTGCTACTGATTTTATACCAGTTTGTCTTCAGTTTTAATATATGAAATCGATGTTATTATTTCTCTTCTCTGTGCTAACTTTGCTTGCAGGAGCCTATGAATTTTAACAACTTTTACATTTATACTTATTTAGTAAAAATATCTTCCAATTTTCCTCAATATTTACTTTTTGACAATGTGTTATTTAGAACTTCACTATTTAAGCTATAAATAATTGGGGATTTTCCAGCTACCTTTCTCTTGGGGAATTCTGGCTTATCTTCACTGTAATTTAAAACTTCTGACTTAAAATTTTTCAGGGAATTTTTTAGACCCATAGTATACTGTTACTGTATCTTGGCAAATGCTACACAGGAGTAAATGAGTTTAAAAATCATTAATTCCTATAAAATCAATTGATTCCTACTTTAAAACATTATGGATGTTGAGGCAGTGATATTTGTCTCAAATTCAAAAAATGATACTTGTCCTTCTATAAGCTGTGATTTTGAAAATCTTATGAAGTTCTTTGAATACCTCTTCTTTGCTGACTTTAAGGAACTTTGATTTTTCTCGATATATAAACAGAATTTGGTCCTAAGATCACTAAGACAGACAAATCTCACATAAGAGACCCTGCCTGCCACAACACAAAAAAGGAGTGGAATCACAGTCCCCCAAGGCATCTGATTGGGGCTTGGGTAACATCCTCAGACATACGTTCCTTCCACATAATTATAGTGACCAGAGGGTCAGAAACACCACGTACAACATATACAAAAATCTTCCAGAACTGTATGTCTTTATTTTTGGAGTTATTTCCCAGTGCAAACTGAAGACAATCAACAGCAATGCTGGAAAGTTTTCATTTCCCCTGGACTATACACATTTTTTGTACACAGGACTCAAATGAATGAAATCTCTACTAGGACCAAAGAAATAGGCTGAGACGTGCACAAAGTGAGGACACTACAACTCTGGTCCTCTTCTCATCCTGTTGCACTCTTGTAGCCACAGAGCTAGCCATATGCAAATTCCTCCTGAAGTCAATGAAGGAGGAAGGGCTTTAAGTCTGGGCAACTAAGTGTAGTATCTCATTCTGGTCTGGGATATCTGAGAAAGAAAGAACCCCTCAGGAGAAAAACATGAGTGAGCTCTTCCTCCTCCTCTGCCTGGCAGCTGCAGCCCCAGGTGAGATTTTCCAAGATTTCAGAGATAAGTCTGTATGCTATGGTATCCACTTGTGACTCACTGTGTTCTTCCTTTATCGCAGCTGTCCTGTCCCAGGTCCAGCTGAAAGAGTCAGGCCCAGGACTGGTAAACCCCAGCACCTCTCCATCCTTCTCCCTCACCTGCACTGTCTCTGGATTCTCCATCACAACGAATTATTACTATTGGAGCTGGATTCGCCAGTCCACAGAGAAGGGCCTGGAATGGATCGGGCATATAGCTTATAATGGTAATACTTACTACAACTCAGCCTTCCAGAGCCGCACCACCATTTCCAGAGACACATCGAAGAATGAATTTACACTACAGTTGAAGTCTGTGACCACTGATGACACAGCTGTGTATTACTGTGCCAGAGGCACAGAGAAAGGAAGTCTGCAAGATCCCAGACACAAACCTCTCTACAGGGTGACAGGAAGCAGCCAGGCTGAAGGGAGAACCCAGGACACCCTGAGTTTAATAACCCAGCCCCAGGATCAGGGACAGTGTTGGAAGAATGAAGGAAAAGAGATTGTTTTTGGATAGATTGGCTCCTTGATCTTCTTTTTTGTTTCTTCTTTTCTTAGCAAATGCTTTCCCATATAAATTTTCCTCTTCTCTGACTTCATGTCTAATTCTTCTGAAACCTTTGGAAAAACAAACAGAAATTTATCTGTTTTCCTTCCATGAAACACAGAGAAAAAACAAATACAAAATTAGTATATGGAGGTGGGGGTCAAGATGGTGAAGTAGGCACACGCATACTTGATTTCCCCTGAGAACTAAGGCCTGAAAAAATAATTGAACAGAGTAGTGGGACATTCTGGGAGTCTGAAGATCAGGCACAGTGTTGTAAGATTGAACTGGGCAACAGGAAGGGGAATATTACCCTCTGTCAAAGGCAAGTCAGTGGCACACAGAGTCCCACTTCTGCTGGCACATCAGCTGAGAGGATTATAGGTGCAGGTACTTTTTTTTAAAACCAGGAGGCTGACCCTGGGACTGCTGAGTCAGAGACCCTGGCATGACCTAGCCAATATACTGAGCTGCAGAGCCTAAGTGAACAGCATATACTGCAGCATAGAGGCTGTGCTTGGAATAGCTACATCTAGGGAACCCAGCAGTGGCTGTCGACCAAGGATGCTAGTGTCCCTCCCGCCTCTCTTCTCTGAGTTGTAGCATACATACTGCTGACTCACTGCAAGAGAAGCATCTCAGGTGGCACACCATCTTGCTCAGCTGAGAGGCATAGTCAGTCATGTCTGAGGGCTCAACTAGTGCTAATTCCCACAATGAGCAACAGTGCCTATCTGGATAGTTCTTCTTCCAACGGAAACGTTGTTTGTAAGACAACACAGTGGCGGCTGGCAGTCAAGTGAAGTGACTCTCTTCTTGGAGTCATGCCATTCCACCCATGTGGCCCATGAGAGACTTCAAAAGTAAGGAGCTGTCTTTGTCAGATAGTAGGTGGGGCCTGTCAACCCTGAGAACCCAGCTGCTACCAGCGTTGTATGGTCATTGCCTCTTTTAGCAGAAAAGCAGCTTTTTAGATAAGAACAGCTAAAGAATGCAGCAGTGACTACTGGCTGAGTGTGATGGAGCTATTTCCACTTCACTTCACTGAGCCGTGGCATAGCATCAACTGATGGACTCTAAGAGACTCTGTATAAGGTGTCATCTGTCAGCCAGGAGGCAGTGACTGCTACCCCTGAAGGACCAGCTGCTTTCAGCTGCCACTGGACAGTGCCCTTCTTAGCAGGAAATCTGTTTTAAAGATAAGCACATCTAGAGAATACAGTGGTCCCTGGCAGCTGAGTGTGGTGGCATCCATTTCCTCTCCCTTCCCTGAGCTACACCATAGTCTCCGCTGACATGATGCCAGAGAGTAAGAATAAGTAGCTTGCCAATTTTGTCATCCAGGAGTGAGGCCTGACAACTCTGCCAACCCAGCTGGGGCCAGCCACAACTCAAGCAGCATCACAGGGCTTGACAATACCTATACTACTACAGAAAGTATAGATAAGCCAGCTTCATCTAGAAAATGTGACGGCAACTGGCAACCAAGTCTAGTAATGACATTATTCACTAGTTTCTTAGAGGTAAACCATAGCTACCATTGGTATAACTCCAGAGAAACTGAACAGCTTTTTGATGGTGTGAAGACAATGATCAATGTCTAACCTTTAAGGAAGCAAATTACTGTGAATCTGGGAAACTCCTAAAATTAGGAATAAAAAACTTTCCAGATAAAGGACACAGAATACAAAAGAATTGTGTATAGAGCCCTTCTGAAAATTAAACAATATTTAGCAGAACAAAATGAAAAGTTAAGTGAGCTATGGGAACTGCTAGAACATCAGCAATCTTAAATCCAGCATATCAATAATAAAATGACAGAATTAGACAATTCAATGCAAAACAAAAGAGCACCCTTGAAGAAATGGAAAGCAGAATTACTGACCTTGAATATATATCTACTGACACTAATATTTATGATGAAAAATCAGAGAAAAAAATTAAGAAATGTATGGGACTCTAGCAAGAGGAATAATCCATAAATAACTGGAGTTCCTGAACAGGGAAGGATAGTAGAAACTACAGAGAGAATTGTTGAAAAGTTGCTGACAGAAAACTTCCCTGACATGATGAAAGAACAGAACATAGATATTTCAGATGCTTGTTGAACTCCACAAAAGGTACGCCCCAAAATAAATAAACCAAGACATATTATAATCAAGTTTAATAAAGTGAAAGATTAAGAGGTGTCCTTAAATTCAGTGAGGCTTAGAAAAAAAGAAACAAACAAAAAAACTAATGAAGGAAGCCCAACGGGCTTTCCTCTGACTTCTCAAAAGAAACCATGTTGGCAAGAAAGCAGTGGGATGACGCATAGAAAGTCTTAAAGGAGAAAAACCCTACCAAATATTATACAATGTGCAAAATTGTCTTTCAAATATGACAGCAAAATTAAAACATTCTTAGATAAAGAGCAACTTAGCCAGCCAAGTAAAGCCAAGTGCCAGCTTTGCAAAAACCAATCCAAAATTACAAGAAATACTGAAAGAAGTTTCTCATTTAGAAATACAATAACATCAGAGGAATACTTAAGGCTTGTGCCAGGACTTGGGAATTTTCAGCCTCTACAATTATGAGAGCTGTTTACTTTATATAAATTTTTTCCTGTTTATGTCATATATGTTACTGGTTTCACTTTCCCAGAAAATCCAGACTCAGACAGTTAGGTAGCAAGACGGGGTGCTACTCTAAAACAATACTGGAAATGTGGAAGTGCTTTGAAAACTGTGAATGGATAGAGGATACAAAAGAAACTGGGAGAACCGTTAACACTAATGAAGGCACAGATGGCTGGAAATGAGCAGCAGAGGACCAGCAGCATCCACAAAGGACCGGTGGCAGCAACAGAACCAGACCAGTGTGAAAACAGCACTGGACCCAACCCACAGAGAGTGCGAGCTAAGTGGCTGTGCACAGAGGTTTCCTGGTTGAGGTAGGGTGCCTTCAGGCACTTGAATTGGTGAAGCTAGGCTTTCTGACCCCTGGAGTGAGAGAGCTGACTGCCTGTTTGCAGGAGGATACTTGATGGAGTGGGGTGCCTTCAGGCACACGGATTAGTGGAGCCACAGAGCTTTGGGAAATTTTCCCCAGCAGGGCAGATATGGACCAGGAGACTAGGCCATGAGGCCACTGGAAACAGAAGCTGAAGAGATAGGAGAGCATGAGAAGCTGAGCTTCCTCAGTCTCAAAGGCATGACCAGAACCTCAGGGGTTTGAAAGGGTGGAGCCATGGCCCCAGACATTTCTAACTGTGGAGTTGCCACACGTATGGTCTTTGAAAATTGTGTACCTGAAGCCCAGGGAACAAAGGTTGTTGTCCCAGTGATCCTGGAAGGCAGAGCTGTAGTACAGGGCCAGTGAGCTTCCACTCAGAATCTGAAGAAGGTGGCCAACACTTAGAGACTGGAGGGCAAGGTGATGGTGTAAAATGTCTCAGGGAATGGAAAATTACTTTCAAATCCTTGAGAACTAGTGTGGAAACCCTGGTGACAGAGTGGACTAAGTGCTATGTCTGTCAATCCAAAGGTCAGCAATCCATGTCTCCCAGGCACTCCTTGGAAAATCTATGGAGCAGTTCTACTCGTAAATCAAGGGTCACCATGAGTCAGACTGGACTCAGAGGCATGGAGTAGGTTGAGAGCTAATGTGATGTGCTCTGTTAATTTGCTGGTTGCCTGTTAAAGGCCTTCTTTCTCTGTGATTTCTCCCATTTGTAATGGAAATATTTTTAACTTCTACTTGTCATTGTACTTCAGAAGTAGGTAACTTATGCTCTAAATTGACAACTAAAGAGGAATCTCTGGATTTTGGACTTGGACTTTTAGACTTTTGCTATAATGAGGTGAACGTATTTTACATATTGCAAAGATGTAATTTTTAAAGAACAGAGGGTGTGAGTCCAACTCATAGCGACCCTTGAGGTTAGAGTAGAACTGCCGGATAGATTTTCCAAGGAGCACCTGGCAGACATGAATCAGATTGAAGTTTGTTCCTTAAAAATCTGTAATAATTTGCCTGTGCTATAATTCTGGGCATTGAGTGTCATTCTTCCATGTTGGAATTTCTGCCTTTATGGTGTTAAAGAAGTATATGAGTGGCAGCAATTATGTTGGTGGAGCACGATTCAATTTGTGCGTTTGTTTCCTGCCTTGAAGTCGACTCTTGGGATATAAAGAAGATAAGCTGGCAGAGGCTTTGAGGGACCTCATGCCATTAAGCAAGAAAGCAGTGCCAGGAGCTGAGTGCATCCTTTGTAAAGAACTGGAGTCCCTGTGTTTCTAAAACTTCCAGTTCAGGGAAAGATAGATAACAAGGACCTTCCTCTAGTGCCAGTAGAGAAAGCCGTCTGCTAGAGTTAACACCCTGAATTTGGACTTTTAGCTTACTAGCCTGTGACAAATAAAATTTCGGTTTTCAAAGCCATCCACTTGTGGTATTTCTGTTAAAGCAGCCCTAGATAACAAAAACAAACAGTAGTGACTGAAGACCAGCAGAACTGTCTGGTCTTCATCTATTGTCTGCCATCATCTATTAAAAAAAGCAAGAGGATATTAAAAACAAAACAAAAAAAAAAGAAAAAACCAAATTGGATGTCAGAAGAAACTCTGAAGCTTGCTCTTGAACACCAAGCCACTAAACAAAAGCAAAAAGTGACAAAGGAAAAGCACTTAACAGAAGGCTTCAAAGGGCAGCTCAAGAAAACAAAATAAAATGTTATAAACAGCTGGAAATACAAAAGTAAAAGGGAAAAACACATTCTGAACTTCTCAAGCTGAAGAAATTGAGCAAAAACTTCAGGCCTCAAGTTGCAATAACGAAGAATTTTACAGGGAAAGTATTAAATGTCTTAGGGAGCATAAAAAGAAGATCGAAGGAATATACAGAATTATTAAACCTGAAAAAAACTGGTTGATGTTTAACCATTTGAAGAGGTAATATATGACCAGGAACCAATGTTACTGAAGGAAGAAGTAGAAGCTTCATTGAAGGCATTGAAGAAAGACAAGACTCCAGAACTGATGAAATATCAACTGAGATTTTACAAAGCACAAAAATAGAGCTGGCAATGCTCATGAAGAATCTGTACACAAATCAAGAGGCAGTCTTGTGAACAGAACAAGGGGACACTGCATAGTTTAAAGTCAGGAAAGGTGTGTGTCAGCCTTGTAACCTTTCACTGCACCTTTTCTATCTGTGTGCTGAGGAAAGAATGCAAAAATCTGGACTGTATAAAGAAGAACAAGACATCAAGATTCAAAGAAGACCCAGTCATAACCTGCGTTATGCAGATAAGAGCACCTTACTTGCTTGAAACGCTTACTGGTGAAGATCAAAGACCACAGCCTTCAGTATGGATTGCACCTCAACATCAAGAAAACAAAAGTCCCCACAACTGGACCCATAAGTAACACTGTGATACATGGAGAAGGTATTGAAGTTGGTGAGGATTTCATTTTACATGATTCTGCAATGAATGCCCTTGGAAACAGCAGGCAAAAAATTCAAATGATGAATTGCTTTGGGAAAATATGCTGCAAAGGACCCCTTTAAGGTATTGAAAAGTAGAGATGTCATATTGAAGATTAAGGTACACCTGACCCAGGCCATGGCATTTTCAATTGCATTATATGCATTTGAAAACTGGACAATGTATAAAGAAGATAGAGATGAATTGATACCTTTGAAAAGTGGTATTGGAGACAAATAATGAATGAACTATGGACTGTCAAAAAAATAAACAGATACATTCTGGCAGAAGTACAACGAGAGTACTCCTTGGAAGCAAAGACAATGAGATGACATCTTACATACTTTCACAATGTTGTCAGGAGGGATCAATTCCTGGATGAGGACATCATGTTTGGTAGAGTGGAGGGTCAGTGAAAAAGAGGAGGACTCTCACTCAGATGGATTGACACAGTGGCTGCAGTGATAGGCTTAAGCAAAAATAAACAGTAGTGAACATGGTACATTACTAAGTAGTGCTGTATTCTGTTGTGCATAGGATTGCTATGAGTTGGAACCCCTTGGACAGCACCTAACAACAACAACAACTTTTCATCCCATGTCAACCAACCAAGCAAAGGAAACCCTTCCTAACCGCTTGAATTACCACATTAATCTTTACTTAGCTGACCCATGTCAACATATTTTACTTTTTGCAACTTTATACTAACTCCACTATTACCTCATAACCTTTATATTCATTGACACTCATCTGTATATTTTTGTCAGTGTAAATTAGAAAACACAAGCAGTGTTTTAAAATTGATTACATTTCGTAACTCAGTTTTGGGGGCCTGCTGGGTCTTGAATCAACTTATAGGTCTAGAGGCAAAGATGGGTGGAAGAAGTATGTCTTGAAGTTAATCAGATTTGTGTTTCAAAGAAAATGCCTCAAGACAAATTCTTTATGGAAAGGAAAGTGAATTGAGAATTGATATCATCATTCGTCCTTAAAAATTAGGTGGAATTTACTCTTCAAACTATCTGGTGATGATGACCATTTTTGGAAATGTTTTTAAGTATTAATTGAAATCCTTAACCAGATAGATGTCTACTGCAAATGTCTATATTTACTTACTTTAAATGTGAACATTTTTACCAATCAAGGTATTGGTCTATTTCAATTCAGTTACCGTGGTTGTGGCCATAGCATTATTCACAATATTTATTATTTTTTAACGTCCATAGAATCAGTAGTGATGAAGACTCTCTTTGATTTTTTAATTTGATGATTTGTGACTTTTTTTTCTTCACTAGCCATGATTACCAATTATATGATTGTTTTTTCTGCATCTATGTTTTTGGTTTTATTGAATTTTCTCTCTTCCTTCCTGTTTTCAGTTTTTACTGTCCATTTTATTTCTTTTGATTAGTCTATTAATTTTACTTTGATTTCTCTTTTACTAAAGGTGTCATATTGAATGTTATGGTACACCTGACCCAAACCATGGCATTTTCAATTGCATCGCATGCATGTGAACACTGGAAACTTAGATTGCTGCTGATTTTATATCAGTTTTTTTTAATCTTAATATTAAAAATTGTCAGGGAATTTTTTTGACTCAGAATATACTAATACTATGTGTTCATAAATGCTACACAGGAGTAAAATGAATTTAAAAATCATTAACTCCTATAAAATCAACTGTATCCCACTTTAAAATATTTTGGATATTCAGAGAGTCATTTTTGCCTCAATTCCAAAACATAGCACTTGTCCTTGTATAGGTCATGATTTTCAAAATCTTATGAAAGTTTTTAAACATGTCTGTTTTGGCGACTTTAAGAAACTTTGATTTTCCTCCATATGTGGACAGAAATATGCCCTAAGATCACTAGGAAAGACAGAAAAATCTCACATAAGAGACCTTGCCTGCCACATGACAACACTGGAGGGGAATTACAGTCCCCTTAGCCATCTAGTTGAGGCTTTGATCATATCCTCAGACATTTCTTCCTTTCCCATAAATGTAGTGACCAGAGGGTCAGAAACACGGTACACAACATATACGAAAATCTTCCAGAACTGTATGTCTTCATCTTCAGAGTTACTTCCCAGTGCAAACTGAACACAATCAACAACAGTGCTGGAAAGTTTTTGCTTCTTCTTGACTATACACTTTCTTTTATATACAGGACTTAAATGGCTTAAATCTCTACTAGGACCAAAGAAACAGGGTGAAACCTGCACAAAGTGAAAACCCTACAACTCTGGTCCTCTTCTCATCCTGTTGCACTCTTGTAGCCACAGAGCTAGCCATATGGAAATCTTTCTTCAAGTCAATGAAGGAGGAAGGGCTTTAAGTCTGGGCAACTAAGTGTAGTTTCTCATTCTGGGCTGGGGTATCTGAGAAAGAAAGAACCCTTCAGGAGAAAAACATGAGTGAGCTCTTCCTCCTCCTCTGCCTGGCAGCTGCAGCCCCAGGTAAGATTTTCCAAGATTTCAGAGATAAGTCTGTATGCTGTGGTATTCACTTGTTACTCACTGTGGTCTTCCTTTATCACAGGTGTCCTGTCTCAGGTCCAGCTGAAAGAATCAAGCCCAGGACTGGTAAATCCCAGCACCTCTCCATCTTTCTCCCTCACCTGCACTGTCTCTGGAGTTTCAATCACAAGCAGTAGTTACTACTGGAGCTGGATTCGCCAGTCCACAGAGAAGGGCCTGGAATGGATCGGGAGCATAGCTTATAGTGGTGGTACTAGCTACAACTCAGCCTTCCAGAGCCGCACCACCATTTCCAGAGACACATCCAAGAATGAGTTTTCACTACAGCTGAAGTCTGTGACCACTGATGACACAGCTGTGTATTACTGTGCCAGAGGCACAGTGAAAGCAAGTCTGCAAGATCCCAGCCACAAACCGCTCTACAGGGTGACAAGAAGTAGCTGGGCTGAAGGGACAACTCAGGACATCCTGAGTTTAACAACACAGACCAGGAATCAGGCAGAGTTTTTGAAGAGTGAGAGAGAAGAGATTGTTTTTAGATAAATTTCCTCACTGATCCTCCTTTTTTCCCTTCTCTTCTGAGCAAATGCCTTTCCATGTAACATTTTCCCCTTTCTGATTTCATGTCTATTGCTTCCAAACACAACTGAAGACAAGCAAAGAATTATCTGTTTTCGTTCCAAGAAACAGAGAAAAAAAACAAAAAAAAAAGTTAATATATCAAAGTGGAGTCAAGATGGCAAACTAGACACATGCCTTCTTGATTCCCTCTGAGAACTGGGCAACAGGAAGGGGGACATTACCTCTGTAAGAGGCAAATCAGTGACATACAGTCCTGCTTCTGCTAGCACACGGCTGAGAGGATTACAGGCACAGGAGCCTTTTTTATAACAGAGAGAATTGTTGAAGAGAGACAACATGGAGAGATCAGAACCCTCTTACACTGCTGGTGGGACTGCAAAGTGGAACAACCTGTTTGGAAAGCAATCTGGCACTTCCTTAAAAAGCTCGAAACATCCATACCGTTTGATCCAATAATCCCACTGGTCAGAATTTATCCTACAGAAACGAAGGCTGTGACATTAATAGACACACGCACAAGAATGTTTATTGCAGTACAGTGTGCAATAGCAGAAAGACAAAATCATCCTTGGTGTCCATCAACAGATGAATGAATAAAATAACTATGCTACTTACACTGCCATGATAAAAAAATAAAAAATTAGAAAACATGTCAAAACCTGGTTTCAGTTGGAAGATACGCTGAATGAAATCAGTCAGTGGCAAAAGGACAAATATTGCATGACAACCCTGTTACTAAGACTTAAAAATAGACTTATCTACAAAAGAAAAAGGTCATTGATGGCTATAAGGACAGGAGGTGGGTGAGGGTTTACCACATGTTTGATACTTGATCAATGTTAAGAATTTTACTCATTTACTGTAAAAAATAAATAAAAATAATAAAATTAAAACAGAAAAAGGGAAATTCATGAAATCAAATGGGAATGAAAATATATCCAATGCAAACCAGACCAAATCAAAGAACTAAATCTACAACTTGAACAAACAGAAAGAGAACAACAAAACAACCTCTCAGTTACCAAAAGAAAAGGTAATTTAGAGGAGAACCAAATGAACCAGAGAATGTAAAAACAATTCAAAGAATTCACAAAACAAAATGCTTGCTTTTTGAAAAGGCCAACAATATTGATAAACCACTGGCTAAAATTACAAAAGAAAAACAGGAGAGGAAACAAATAACCTGAATGAGAAATATAACAGAAGATGTCACAACAGACCCAAATGAAATTAAAAGCATCATAACGGAATAGTATGAAAAATTGTATTCTAACAGATTTAATACATAGAGAAAATGGACAAATCTCTAGATTCATATCAAATACCAAACACTGTGACATGGAAAATTAGAACAACATAGTAAACCTATCACAAAAGAAGAGGTTGAAAATGTAAGCAAAAGACTACTGACCAAAAAAAACCCTGGCCCAGACAACTTTGCCAGATAATTCTACCCAATTTTTAGAGAGGAGTTAATTCCAATACTACTGATCTTATTATACAGCATTGCAAAGGATGGAATACTTCTAAATTCATTCTATGAAGCCAGCATAAACTTGATACCACAACCATGGTAAGACCCCACAAAAAAAGAAAATTAGACCATATCACTCATTAACCTAGATATAAAAGTCTTCAACAAAATCCTTGCCATCAGATTTCAACACCATACCAAACAGTAATTCATCAGGACAATCCTGGACTCATACCAGAGATGCAGGGCTTGTTCAACATCAGAAAAACAATTAATGTAGTCAAACACATGAGTAACACAAAGGTTAAGAATAATCTCACTTTGTCAATCAATGCAGAAAAGGCATTTGAGGAAGTCCAACACCCATTCATGTTAAATACTCTCAACAAAATAGGAAACTCCTCAATGCAGTAAGAGGTATCCATACAAAGCCAAGTGCCTGCATTTCCCTGAGTGCAGGGAGACTGAAAAAGTTTTCAATGAGATCAGAAACTAGACAAGGATGCCCACTCTCACCACTTCTATTCAACATTTTGTGAGGTTCCAGCCGAAGCAATCAGACAAGACAATAAAGAAGAATTAAAAATAACCCTATTTGCAGATAATACGATTGCATACACGGAGAACATTAAAGAATCCATAAGTAAACCACTGGAACTATTAGAAGAGCTCAGTAAGTATCAGAATATAGGATAAACATAGGTAGATCAGTAGGATTCCCTTACACCAACAAAGATCATTAAAAAAGAAATCATCAAATTAGTACCATTTACTATAGCCTCCAAGACAATAAAATAACTAAGAATAAAACTAGAGAAGTAGGAAATCCATACAGAGAAAAATACTTGACCCTACTGCAAGAAACCAAAAGACATTTGCTTAAGGGGAGAAACCTACCTTGCTCATGGATAGTAAGACTTTCATTGTAAAAATATCCATTTTACCCAAGATGATCCACATACACACTGCAATCCCCATATGAATCCCAGTGTCATTTTTTAATGAGCTGGAGAAACAAATCACCAACTCTGTTTGGAAAGGGAAGAAATCCCAGATGAGCAAAGCACTACTGAAGAAGAGGAACACAGTTGGAGGCATCACGTTACTCACCTTAGAACCTATTACACTGCCACAGTAGTTAAAACAGCCTGGTACTTCTACAGAAAGAGACATATAGACTAAGAGAACAGAATGGAGACCCCAGGATTTCCATAATCCTTTTATGAACAGCGAATATACACCAAGGACCCAATGGTAGTAAACTGCGGTGAAAACAGTCTCTTGAATAAATGGTGTTAGCAATATTGGATATCCATGTGCCAAAAACCTGAAACAGTACCCTCATCTCACACCTTATGCAAAAACTAACTCAAAATGAATCCGGGGAGGAGTCAAGAAGGCAGACTAGAGACACAGTTCCTTAATTCCCTCTGAAAACTAAGGCCTGGATTGATAATTAAATGGAGCTTTCTGAACACCCTAGTGAGCCCTAGGATACAGCATAGAGCTGTCAGTTTGCAGTACATGCCAATGAATAGGAAACTTCTTGTCTTTTGCTTAGCCCTTCAAGCTCTTGTTGACTTGACTGGCTCTTGTGGAGACTGAAGGTAAGCAGTGTTTTTAACTTTTTTTTCTTTTTGTTGACTGGCAGGCAAGGGATGGGCTTAACAGGCTGCTACGCTGAGACACAGTGCTGACATGATCAGTAGATGGAATAACCACATTTTGAGACCCTGGCTCTGGACTCAGCGCACCACAGCCCCTCTACCTTCTCTTTACAGACCTCTGCCATAGCTACGGCTCTTTCATCATGGGCAAGAAAGCTTGACCACCAAGCCATGTTGTTTGACGGGGAGGTGAAGTTACCCGACCAGAGGCCACAGCAGAGGATAATTCACAGGTAAGGAGGAGAAGCCAGCCCAGGGTATGCTTTTCCAGTAGAAAAACTGTGTTTGGCACAGTGTAGCCTTAGGGGTGGTGATTGGCAGGGGATGGCACCAAGCCAGTAACATGTCCCTACTTTGAAATACATCACATCATTTGGGGATTGAGGAAGAAGTGCCCCTGCTATTGGCAGGAAGGAGGGGCTTGCCATACCCGACAGCATGACTGATTTTGGAATCTGTCAGTATAGTTTTACCTTTTTTTCGCCATGAGTCGGATGTGACTTGACGGCACTTGGCTCGGCTTTTCAAATACGACTGTCTAGAGACATAATTGTGATGCAGCTCTACAACATCTCTTCTAGGTTTTACCAACACACATCATTTGGTTGGACAGTGGATTCCCCAGTGACTCCATTAGTAGGGCTGTGTCTTTGACCACCAGGATACAGAGCCTGCTACCCCAGAGCATCCACAAAGCCAGTCTCTGGGGCACATAGAGGCAGCTGATGGCCAACTTCCTTCTCAGAACTGCACCTCAGTTGCTGTTGAGGCAACACCAGAGAAACTAAACAGACTCCAGATGACCCAAAAGCAACAAACCCTAGCAAATGTAAAGAAATATCCACCCATAGCACAGAAAACTCAGACAATAATCAAAGAATTTCCCAAATCAAGAAGCCTTTCTGAAACTATCAGAGGTCAAGGACAAAAACATTATATATATGGCCTTCCTATACATTATACAAAATGCAGTACAGCAAAATGAAAAATTAAGCAAGCTGTTTGATCTGATGGAGCATCAGCTAACAGATGAATAACAAAATTACAGAATGAGAGAATTCAATTCAAAGCAAAAAAGCCAAGTTGAACAACTAGAAACTAGACTTACCAACCTTGAAGACAGAGCTACTGACACCAGCATTTATGAGAAGAATTCAGAGAAAAGAAAGAAGAATTCAAAGAAACATTAAGAAACATGTGGGGCTCTATCAAGAGGAACAACCTACGATTAATTGGAGTTCCTGATCAGGGAGGGCTACCTGAAAATCCACAGAGTATTGTTGTGTTGCTGACAGAAACCTTCCATGAAATTATGAGAGAGAACATAGATATCCAAGATGTGTATTGAACACCATAAAAAATAAACCCCCAAAAAAGACAGCAAGACATACTGTAGTCAAGCTTAACAAAAGGAAGCATAAAGATGAAACTCTTAAAGGCAGAGAGACTCAAACTAAAGCTAGCATGCAGAGGGAAGCCCTACAGGGCCTCATCTGACTTCTCCACAGGTATGATGTTGGTTTGAAGGCAATGGGATGACACACATTCAAAGTGTTGAAGGAAAAAAGCTTCCAACCAAGAATTATATGTCCTGCAAAAGTCTTTCAAATATAAAGATGAAATTATGACATTCACAGATAAACAGAAGTTTAGGGACCTTGTAAAACCCAAACCAAAACTACAGGACATACCGAAAGAAATGTTTTGCTTAGAAGAACAAAACCATTACATCTACATTTAAGGAGGCAATGCAGGTCACAACACCCCAAACTTTATTCAGTTAGAGAAGACACAAAACTCAATCAAAGCTATAATATTAAGAGAAGGGATCTAGTGATCATATCATGAAAACTAAGATGTCATCATGTTAAAAAGAGGGATATATGACAGTAGTGATAGACTTTCTAGACAGAGAGGAAGTTAATAACATACGTAAACCCTAAAATTGGGTTTAAACTTAGATTATTAAGGGAGACAATAGGGTTAGCCACAAAACACTAAAACTTTGCAATATATCAAAAGAAAAAATGTACCACAGGAGCCTCACCAAACACAAAACCAACACTGAAAAGAATGACTCAGAACAGAATATTAAGAGCCACAGAGAAAAAAAAAACACAAAAATGTATACATCAAAATGATAACACTAACCACATAACTATCAATAATTACACCAAATGGAAATTGACTTAACACTACAGTAAAGAAACAATGAGTGACATCTATGATGAAAAGACACAACCTGTTTATATGCTGTTTACAAGAAACTCACCTTAGACTTAAAGTTACGAACAAATTGAAAATCGAAGGATGGAAGTATATACACCAAGTTAACAATATACAAAGAAGAGCATGTGCAGAAATACAAATCTGAAATAAATTTTAATGTAAAATCCACCATCGTGGACAAGGATAGTCACTATTTACTGCTGAAAGGTTCAATACACCAGCAGGACTTAACAATATTAGATATTTTGCACTCAGTAATAGAGTATCTAAACACACTCAAAAAACACTGCCTTCAGCTCTCTCAGACTGATACCTGATCTACATAATCTACAAGGTACTACAAAATATCAATAAGAAAAGGATAAATCATCCAGTTATGAGATGGACAGACACTTCTCTAAAGAGGAGATCCAGGCAGCCCAAAATGACATGCAGACATGCACATGATCATTAGCTATTAAAGAAATTCAAATCAAAATGACAATGAAACACCATCTCACTGCAACAAGGTGGACCATCATCCAAAAAACACAAACACTAAATGCTGGAGAGGCTGTGGGGAGATTGGAACTCTCCTACACTGTTGGTGGGATTGCAAAATGTGCATCCTCTTTGGAAAGTAATCTGGTGCTCTCTTAGAAAAATGGATATGGATATACCATTTGACCCCGTAATTCTACTGCTTGGAATATATCCTACAGAATCAAGTCCATTCACAAGAACACACACGCACATAAATGTTCATCGCAGCACAGTCCACAATAGCAAAAAGATGGAATCAACCCAGATGCCCAGCAACAGTGGAATGGATAGGTAAACTATGATATATATACTCAATGGAACACTATGCAATGACAAAGAACAACCATGAAAGCAGGAAAAATCTCTTAACCTGGTTTCAACTGGAGGACATTATGCTGACAGAAAGCAGTCAGCATCAAAAGGACAAATATCGTACAAGACTCCTATGATAAGAACTTAAAAACAGACTCATGCATAGAAGAAAAGACTCTTTGACAGATGCAAGGGTGGAGAGGGAGGGAGGGGTAGGGAGGAGGGTCTAGACTAGATAGTTAATAGAAATTTCATTGAGTAATATTAACAATAACTGGACTTCAACACAATTTGAGTGCTCCTCCCATCTTAATCCAATCTTGCAAGGACAGAGTAGCTGGGGCGGGGACCAGGGATCATACTCTCAGGGGAAATTGAGGCCAATTGGCACAGCTAGTGTTTTGCTAATGAGGACTCTCTGCATCCCTCATTGGTGGGTGGCATCTGGGATCTAAAAAGCTGCTATCTGAGGGTATAGCAAATGGTCCCAACTCAACAGGAAGGGAAGATCACAGAGGACAAGAATGATATGGGAAAAAGAGAACTCAGAAGACAGAGCGAACCACTGGCTGGTGACCAAAAGAACCAGATGGTGCCCGGCCAAAACCAGTGACAGCCACAATGGTGTTCACAAAGTTGAGTCTCCCTGGCAGCAAGAGAACAAATAGGGGTGCATCCGGAGATCTCCAACAAAAGACTGCAATTGATGGTCCAGTGTCTTCAGGGTTCCAATGGGACCATGGCCTCTGGACCTGAAACCACCCCTGTCCATAAATGGTAATGAAGGTCAACTTTTCGGACAGCAATGAATTGGACTTGGCAATGCAGAGTGATCATATCTTCTGGGAATTTTATAGTTCTATGCATCTACAGGATATCATTCTGTTGACTTCTTGCTAGAGGAAGCGGACTGGGTAGAAAGAATGGGATAAGAAACTGTGGGGAGGATAGGACATGTATGGAGCGGAGAGGAGGGGTGTGCTGTCACCGGGCAGGGAGAGCAATAGGAGCTGCATATAGATGAGGGCACAAATTTATAGGGGGATATATATTTTCATTCAACTAAAATAGAAAAAAAACAAACAAAACGCTGCCTATTTTGAAAACTGAGATAGATACTGGCAGACTTCAACACTACACTTTCAGTATTGGAGAGATCTTATAGAAAAAACAAAAGCTCTGTAAAGACACAGAAGATCTCATTGTTACAACTGGTCAATTAGAACTCAATGACATATATAGACCTTTCAGCCATCAACAGATAACTACACCTTCTTTTCCAATGCACATGGTTCATTTTCCAGAATAGACAATGCGTTAAGGTATAAAGACTATCTCAACAAATTCCAAACCATTGAATTATAGCAAACAAACTATCACACCATAAAGCTATAAAAATCAAAATCAGTGGCAGAAAAAAAAAATAGATAGAAAGTGGAACTGTTGGAAACTGACAATATCTTGCTCAAAAAGCCATGAGTTATAGAAGAAATCAAGGATGAAATAAAGAAATTTATGTAATCAAATGAGAATGAAAACACATCCTACCAGAACCTATGAGATACAGCCAGAGCTATGCTCAGAGGTCAGTGCATCTGTATAAAAGCACACATCCGGAAGGAAGAAAGGATCCCAAGCAAAGAATTAACCCTACAGCTTGAACAAGCAAAGAGCAACAGAGGAACCACTAAGACACCAGAAGAAAATTGGTCATAAAACTTAGAGCAGAACTAAATGAATTAGAGAATAGAAGAAAAAATTAAAGAATTGAAAAAAACCAATAGCTATTTTTTAAAAAGATTTACAAAATTAACAAACCATTTGCCAAACCTGCCAAAGAAAAACAGGAAAAGAAACAATAACACAAATAAGAAATAAGATAAGAGATGTTAAAACTGATCTAACTGAAATCAAAAGTATCAGAACAGAATACCACGAATCTAACAGATTTGAAAACCTAGAGGAAATGGACAAATTCCTAGATTCATAACACCTACACAAATTATCGCAAGAAGGAGAATACTTAATAAACCAATCAAAAATGAAGGGATTGAAAAAGTCATCAAAAATCTACCAACCAAAAAAAGCTCTGGCCCAGATGACTTCACTGAAGATTTATACCAAGATTTAGAGAAGAGTTAACTCCAATACTACTAGTTAACTCCAATACTATTTCACTACATAGAAAGGTCTAGAATACTCCCAAATTAATTCTATGAAGTCAGCATTTCCCTGATACCAAAGCCAGGGAAAGATCCAAAACAAAAGGATAATAACAGGCCAAAATCACTCATGAATCTAGATATACAAAGCTTCAACAAAATCCTTGTCAATAGAATTCACGAACATATCAAACAAATAATTCATCACGACCAAGTTGGATTTGTATCTGAGATGGACTGGTTCAACAGCAGAAAAACAATTAATGTGATCAACCATGTAAATAACACAAAAGATAAGAGTCACCTGGTTTTGTCAATTGATGCAGAATAGGCATTTGAGAAAGGCCAACACCATTCACGCTAAAAACTCAGCAAAATAGGAATAGAAGGAAAATCCCTCATGCTAAAAAAAAAAAGTACAGCAAATCGTCCCAACTCAGCAGAAACAGATGATCACCAGAGAACAAAATGACATGGGGGAAAGAGAACCCAGAAGACAGACCCATTTGACTGGGTGACTGCATTGACTTGTGACCAGAAGAACTAGTTGGTGCTCAGCCACCACCAGTGATAGCTGTGACAGAGCTCACAAAGCTGAGTCTCACTGGCAACACAAGAATATAAATGGGTACACACTGATATCTTCCCTGAGAGACAGCAACTGATGGTCCAGGGGCTTCGTAGCTCCCCTGGGAGCATGGCCTCTGGCCCTGATACTGGCCCTGTCCATAAATCATAATGGAGGTCAACTCTTCAAAAAGGAATGGATTGGACTTGGAGACACAGAATGACCACATCATGTGTGCACTTTATGGTTCTATGCATCCATAGGATGTCGTCCTGCTGACCTCTCACTGGAGATAGGGGAATGGGTGGAGAGGAGGGGATGGAAGATTGTTGGCAGGATAAGACATGTATGGAGCAGAGAGGAAGACTGTGCTGACAATGGGTAGGGAGAGCAGTGGGAGCTGCATATAGGTGGGCATACAAATTTATAAGGAAACGTACATTTGCATTCAATCATAATAAAAATAAATAAATAAATAAAAGGAAAATCCCTCTGTGCAAAAAGGTCCACATACACAAAGCCAACCACCTACATCATCCTGAATGGAGAGAAACTGAAAGAATTCTCCTTGAGAATGGGAACTAGACAAAGATGCCCACTCTCACCTCTACTATTCAACATTGTACTAGAAGTTCTGGCCAGAGTAATCAAACAAGACAAAGAAATAAAGGGCATCTCCATCAGCAAAGAAGAAATAAAAATCTCCCTATTTGCAGATTATATGATTGTATATGCAAAGAATCCATAACTAAACTACTAAAACTAATGGAAGAGTTCAGTAAAGTATCGTGATACAAGACAAACATAAGTAAATCAGTAGGATTTCTTTATACCAACAAAGAGATCATTCAAGAAGAAATCACCAAATCAATACCATTTACTATAGCCCCCAAGAAGATAAAACACCTAGAAATAAATCTAACTAGAGTAATAAGAGACCTATTCAAAGAGAACTATAAGACCCTACTGCAAGAAACTAAGACAGACTTACATAAATGGAGAAATCTACTCTGCTCATGGATAGGAAGACTTAACACTGTGAAAATGTCTGTTTTACCCAAAGTGATCTACATATGCAATGCAATCCCAATACAAATTCCAGTGACAATTTTCAATGAGACGGAGAAACAAATCGCCAACTTTGTTTGGAAGGAGAAGAAACTCCAGATGAGCAAAGCAATGCTGAATAAGAACACACTGGGAGGCCTCTTACTACTCAACTTTAGAACCTGTTACACTGCCACAGTAGTCTAAAGAGCCTGGTACTAGTACAACAACAGACATATAGAGCAATGGATCAGAGTTGAGATTCCAGTGATGCCACTATCCTCTTATGAATAATTGATAGTTGACATGGTCCCTAAGATTGTAAACTTGGGGAAAAACAGTCTGTTTAACAAATGGTGCTGGCAAAATTGGAAATCCATCTGCAAAAAATTGAGACAATACCCACATCTCACACCTTACACAAAAACCAACTCAAACTGGATAAAAGACCTAAATGCCAAACTTAAACAATAAAGGTCATGCAAGAAAAAATAGGATCAACAGCAGAAATTTTAACACACACCTTAGACAGACTTCAAAATGTGACAAAGCCCAATCAACAGAAGAAAAAATAGATAAATGGGAACTACAAAGAATCAAACACTTTTGCTCATCTAAAGACTTTAGCAAAAGAATTAGAAGACCACCTACAGGATGGCAAAAAGAAATTTGGCAACTGTATGTCAGAACGATGGCTGATCTCCATAATCTACAAGGTACTATAAAATATCAACAAGAAAAGGATCAATAACCCAATTAAGCACTGAGCAAAGTAGATGTATAAACACTTCTCTAGAGAGGATATCCAGGTAGCCCAAAGACACATGCAGAAATGCTCACAATCATTAGCTATTAAAGAAGTCCAACTCAAAACAACAATGTGATACCATCTCACCCCAACAAGGTTGACCATGATCCGAAAAACACAAAACAATGAATGCTGGAGAGACTGTGGAGAAACTGGAGCCCTCCTACACTGCTGGTGGGATTGCAAAATGGTACAGTCTGTTTGGAAAGCAATTTGACAATTCCTTACAAAACTGAAAATAGATGTACCATTTGACTCAGTAATCCCTCCTCTTGGAATATATCCTATAGAATCAAGGGCGGTCACATGAACAGATACATGCACATGAATGTTTATTGTAGAGTCCACAACAGCAAAAAGACAGAATCATCCCAGATGCCCACCAACAGATGAACTTTTACAAACTACGGCGTATGTACTCAGTGGAACACTATGCAATGACAAAGAAAAATGATTTTTTTGGAAGCATCTCATGATCTGGTTTCAGTTGGAAGACATTATGTTGAGTGAAATTAGTCAGCAGCACAAGAATCAATATTGTATGAGA
>KN686581.1:11741-32096 GCA_000152225.2 Procavia capensis
GGAGGTATATCCACCTCCAAGTCAAACAAGATGGCATCTCATGCAAGCTCACTGCCTCCTTGGTACTAGCTACACTATGGCAGAGGAGGAAAGAGAGGCCAAAGGTGCTGAGATGCACAGAGTCCAAAGCCAGGCTCTCAAAATACAGCAATTTTGCCTGCCGATCCCACCAGCAGTGCTTCTGAGATTAGCTGCTAGTCAAGTCCCAGCTCTGCCCTCTGACTAAGACAGAGGAAATAAAGTTAAAATGGTGAGTTACCTTTGGTCTGTGAAAGCCAGCACTCACCAAGACTGGGGGTCAGCAAAAGAGAGGACGTTTTCCATTCACTGGTATGAAGTCCAAATTAACAGCCCTATGCCATGTCCTAGGGCTCACTAGGTATGCAGAAGGCTCCATTTAATTATCAGTTCATGTCTTGTTTTCCAGAGGGACTTAGGGAGATGGTGTGCTTAGTACACCATCCATCTTGACTCCACCCCTAAAGGGTTTTTTTTAAGAGTCCCCCTGGTGTTATGCTTTTGGAGGCTGAGTCTGCCATGTCCCTGAATTTTTATCTGGAGGGCAAAAGATCACTAACTTCCCTTTTATTATTCTGCAATTTTTACTTTTCTTTAAGACAAAGCTATCCCTTTGACCAAGCCCTGTGAAATTATTTTTTTCAGCCCAGTGACAGTATGTCTAGGTCTACTTGGAATTTTGGTTTCTTGTCTATTTTAGCTCAAGCAAGACTCTCCCCAACCCCTGATTAAGAGGATCTGAGCATGAGACTGGATGAGAGGGGTCTGATACATTGGTAATGACAAGACATGAGACACTTAACAGGCAAAGACTTTTTTACAAAAATGCAGACTTGAGTAAGACAACACTGGGAATAAAAAAAAAAAAACAATCCTGAGATTGAATTGGCCAAATGCGTGGCCTGAGGCTAAACTTGTAAAGTCTTGCACAGATATTAATTACTCTACAGAAATAAGACTTTAAACAGAAAATTATAAATCTGGGGTCCACAAACAGCTGTGTAAATACAACAATGAAAAAGATTTTTCCAAAACCTCACAGAGGCAAGCACAAAATCACACTGTAAATGCATTTATCAAACACACACAGGAGGCCTCACTTTGTCACACACACAATGTTTTAGTCAGCTAGGGCTGCTCTAACAGAATTACTACAAGGTGGATGGCTTTAACAAAGGAAAATTTATTCTCATACAGTCCAGTAGGCTTAAGTCCATATTCAGGATGTCTGCTCCAGAGGAAGGCTTCCCTGCTTGTTGGCTCTGGAGGAGAATCCGGTATTGCGTCAGTTTTTGTCCAGGGAGCATCTTGGCACAGGAACCTCAGGTCTGAAAGACACACTCTTCTCACATTGCTGCTTTCTTGATACAAGGTTCCCAATTCTCTGCCTGCTTCTCTGTCCTTTTATCTCTCGTAGGATGAAAGGATTAAGGGTGGGGCAAGCCATACTCCAGGGAAACTCCCTTTACAGTGGAGCAGGGAGGTGGTCCTATAAAGGGATTTACAGTCTCACCCTAATCCTTTAACATATAGCTTAGGAAAACCAGCAAATGGAGGACAGTCACAAGATACTGATAATCATGGCCTAGCCACATGGCTACACATATTTTTGTGGGGACACAATTGAATCCATGACACACAGCTTCACTTTACCAGCAGCCTGTTCCTTTCTTAATTAAAGTTAGCTTAGTCATCACTTCCCTGATTTTTGACAAAAGAGCTCTAACTGGAGGATGGTAAAATAATTTTATGTATCCATTCAATTGCCAAATTTCTCCAGAGTCTAGTTGGTACATTAGCCAGACTGTATCACAGTAAAACTTCATTTGATCTTTAGTCAGAGGTGGGTGCCGGTACCAAGACCAGACAGACAGAATCTACCCCAATGGGCTCTTTTAGGAACAGAGACCTTATTTCCCATGTAATGGTATATATAGGTACAGAAAAAGTTTTCTTAGTTGGGACAGACATTCCGTTCTTAACTGAGACAGACATTCAAATCTTGATGAGAACCTGAGTTCTCTGTGGACAACCAGAGTAAAGCACTTGAGCCTTTTGAGATTCATGAAACAACAGTGGGAGTAAATTACCAGGCTTTGAAGGCTCCCAAGAGAAAAGTTCTTGGCAGCGTGCTTAAAGTGTTTGGAAGCTGCATCTCCAGCCCCATCTGCCTAGATGGACAATGCAGACCCCTCCAAGCAAGTTCCTTCCACCCTGGGCTGAACTAAAGAAGAAAGGAGGAAAGCTGAGGAATCTGCCTTCTATCCTATGAGGTGAATGGAAGTCCAAGAGGATGGGGAGGGGTGTTTGCTTGGACCAATATGTTTCTCACATTGCACAGAGTTTGTCTTGCAGAGGACAGACACTGTCCTTATCTGTTCCATATACCCTCTTATCCTGTCACAGGAGTCTTCTAGCAGCGGCCGCCCTGTTGGCTTTCAAGTGCCTGACCTGTGCCCACAGATATTTTATGGACCTTATTCTCAGCTTTTGAATGGGACAGATAGATAACTTCACCCACCCAGGTGAGAGTTACTGGGGCAGCATGAGCAGCCAGGCCTGCGCCCCACCAGGGAATGGCCCTGGTCAGAGTTCCTCAATTGTTCCACCAGTCATCTGCCTGTTCGCTGAGGGTTTTTAAAAGTGTAGCAAGAAAGTGGAGAAGAGAGGAATTGGCTCACTCCTGGGCAAAACTTATCAGAGAGGTCCCTGATGTCCTGCCACAGCCACCAGAAATGTTGTCAAACCAAAGCTAGTTTGTTCCACCTGTCACTCCAGCCAAACCCAGAAGTGGAGAAAAGTTCAAATAACCTTTACTTATAGATAAGCATGCGAATCTGGGGAACAGTAAGAATGGTTTCCCCAAGACTGTTCTGTTTGAGTTACAGTTCCAACAGCTGTTGTAATTACATTACAAAGAAGTTTGCATCTGGAAAATGTTAGACCTTGTCATAGGATAAAACAGGGAGTTGTAACATTTCTTTACATCTTATCGAACAACGTAAATTACCCAAAATATCATTACCTCCCTGAAGGTTTCAGATAATTGATTTACTACCCTGGAGACAGGGAAAGGAATGTAAGTCTGTTGATCGGGTTGGGACACAGAATGGAATGTAGTTTAGCAGTCTAGGCGACCTTGAGTAAGCTCCATCAACTAACAAGGGCCTCTAGTGTTGTCCCTATTTTTTCTTGCAGGGTCTGTATTGTTTTAGGAAAAAAAAAAATCGTAAAGCTTAGTAAAGCAGAAAGTAAGTTCTATTTGGCATATATTCAAAAAGATGAAAGTAGGAAAGTGGTCAAGTGTGCTGCTATAGCCATGTCTGCCTAAGTCTAAGGAATATTTCAGAGTAAGTAAGAAGGGGAAAACAGACAAGTGTGCTGCCACAGCCACGTCTGCCCAAGTTGAAGGATATATTACAGAATACACTGTACCCGAAATAACCACCCTAGCCCCAAGCCCTGAGCTTACGCAAACCATGAATTGCCGAAATCAACCTCCCCAACGCGGAACCTTTCCCCAACCCACCTCCCCCAGGAATGTAAGACCCCGCCTTTATATACTCTGTAATTCTCTTGTTCGGGGCTCATTCCCTCTACTCTGACAAGAGTATGGACTGAGCCCCAGCGCGCTGGAATAAAAACCTCTTGCTGTTTGCATCAAGAACCGTCTCTTGTGAGTAAATGCCGGGCAGCGTTCGCACTCAGGACCTTACAACACAAGAAAGGGAAAATCGATGAGCATGTTGCCACAGACATGTCTATCCAAGTCCGAGGAGTATTACAGAACCATCAGTATATACTAATGTTACAAATTAGCAAAACCACTGAAAACCTCACATTTTTGTAGATTGGCTAGAAACTGTGGTCCTGCATTTTTGAATCTTCTTTCTTAACAATCATTGATAGTGACAGAGGGAAAAAAAGCTTTTAAGAAGATACTACTTGAATTCCAGAAGGCCTGGGTGCAAGGCTTGTGAGCCTGTGAATGAGTAATTCTAAGCAGCCAAAAACAGCTGGAATGCATGACATCAGATTCTCAAAAATGATGAATCTGGTCTGCTGAATGTGACCCACACCCAGACCTACATGCTCTCCTCCTTGAGAGGTGAATTCACCTGAGGAAGTAGCCTTTGTTATACTGTTTAGATAAGATGACTTCAGTTTGCTTTGTAAGGAATTTCCCAAACCCTATTTGAATCAATGCTTGCTTTCTTCCTGATGCCTAAATTAGGGTTGGGGCATCAGATACCAGCTTTCCTCCTGCCCTGCATAGAAATTCTGAGATTAGCTCAGTTTCTAAGGAGAAGGTAAAGGTCCAGTTGCCTATCTCCGGTGCTGGCCCAGGATGCTCCATCCTCCCTCCCATAGAAATTCTTGATAAGCCCAATTTCTGTAAACAGGGTAGTATCTTCTCATGTAACTTAATGCTAACTGTTTATCTAGTGCCTCTTTAAGTATGCTGGACCAATAGGAATGCAACGTGAAAATTTGTATACCTGTAATGGCCAATTAAGAGAATATATGGAAATTCCTTTGTCTACTTTCTTGGAAAAACGTATAAATAAATATGTCTGATAACAGAATGGGGTGCACAGCTATTTTTTAGACTTGAGTACTTGTACCGCACTGCTAGCTAATGAACAGCCTCTTCCTCTACAAACAAGGTGGTGTTTGAGGTGTTTTGTGCTCTGTGGGCCAAACTTATCTTTTTCCTGCTACAGTAGAGGTTTCAGTAAGGACAGTCAGGAGTGTCTTCACTGGTCCAAGAATTTTTTAATTCACTAAATGCTAACAGAAAAGGTAAGAGTGGAAAGTGTTTTGTGTTTCATTTGATTGTATTTATATGAAAAGTTCCCTAAAACATATTTTTCTTCCTTATAAGTTAATTTCCAAGATTATCCCATCTGTTATATTATTGGAACCCGTGCTGGTGTAGTGGTTAAGTACTATGGCCTCTAGCCAAAAGGCTACCCAGTGTCGTTGAGTCAGGTCCGACTTATGGTGACCCAAGAAGCCAGAGTAGAACTGCCCCATACAGTATCCAGGGAGCACCTGGTGGATTTGAACTGCTGACTTTTTGGTTAGCAGTGGTAACATTTAACCCACTGCACCACCATGGTTTCCCAACCAAAAGGTTGGCAGTTCAAATCCATTAGGAACTCCTTAGGAACTCTATGGGGCAGTTCTACTCCATCCTATAAAGTTGCTGAGTCAGATCCACTCCTCCATAATGGGTTTGGTTGTGTTTATCTCAGGGCTGAGTTTTCATGTCTGGTGAGTCTGTAGGTCCAGCTCCAGCTGGGTCATATCCTCTGTCACCAGACTAACTCAAGTTCACGCCACCTGCTGCAAAGTCAATCTCTGAGGCAGAAAGTTGAGTAAAAATAATCAAAAGTTTATTTCTGTGTGCCAGCAACACGGGGGACAGAGGGAGTGTTCTTTCTTTGAAGTCTGCTAGCCATTATCTACAAGCCGGGGTTTTTAAAGGGAGAGGCTATGTGCTACTGTAAGGGTTCAAAGAAAAGTTGAAGAAGGGGCTTGGTTCCTCCAATCCTTTGATCTCTCTAGGTCACCCAGCTGATAAGAGTACCACCTGCTTCACAATCTCACAGGCTGTCACTGGCCATCAATCTGAAAGAAGAATGCTCAGAGACAAATCCTTTTCCTGTCTTCCTTGGCCTCCTGCTTAAATCTTTTATCTTTGGTTAGAGCCCAATTAATCAAGACAACAGGGGTCATTCATAGCCTATAGTTTACTACATCTATGTTGGTGTCTCTGAGACCCCGTCCTAGCATTACCACCTGGGGTTTGTGGAATGTG
Source organism: Procavia capensis (assembly GCA_000152225.2). Lineage (NCBI taxonomy): Eukaryota > Metazoa > Chordata > Mammalia > Hyracoidea > Procaviidae > Procavia > Procavia capensis. The sequence goes on from KN686581.1 coordinate 17,584, forward strand.
GAAGTCATGTTTTCCATGAGGGTTGAAGGTGGTGGACTTGAAATAGTGCCTCTCAGGCCCTAGAATGTAGGTCACACCTATTGTTTGAAAACAGTGCTTTTCAGGCCTCCATGTTCAACAAAGACAAGGAATAATGATTCCAATATCATTTTCTAGATCAGTATTTAGGTCTTCGATCCAATTTATTTTTTTCCTATGGTATGAGATATGGCTCCTGGTTGTTTTTTTTACAACAGGACATACAGTTTTGCCAGTACCATTTGTTAAAATGACTGTCTTTTTCCCATTCGATGGACTTTGATCCTTTGTCAAAGATCAGCTGACCAAAGGTGTAGAAAAAGAAGAATTTCTTCATGAACTTCGGGTTGACAAAGATTTTCTGTTTAACGAGGCACACATGCACACAAACATTAACCATAAAAGAAAAAAAAACTGATAGGTTTGTCGGGGTCAGCTAGGGAACCTGATCTCTGCGGCCACATACTAACGTATTTTACTCCACAATCTAACATTTTCTAGGAATAACAAAGGTCATGTTTTTCATTACAGGGCACAGGCAGCATTGATAAGGTTGCCAGGGGAACCTGGCCGCACATCAGCAGCTCTCCCTGGCAGTTTGTGATTCAGATGTGGGTTCTTCCTCGAAGTTGTGATGCAAATAGAACATTTCCTCCTGCTAGTTGTAAGGTGACTATGGCCCAGTGGGAAGCGAAGTTACTACCTCTCTCTCCCATCTATGACATCACCCCCTGCCTTTGCCTATAAAAAGCACCCCCAAAATTTATGTGGGATCGTTTTCCACTCATGGAGACTGACCGGTTCCCTCTTTCAAATGTACTGTCCCTTTGTGAATTTATTCATCACTTGCTACTAAAAAGAATGCATCCTCGTGTGCTTTGGGGGGGGGGAGGTATCAGTTTCCCACCCCTTGGGAGACCGAACTTGCTAGTTTGATCTCCAGAACCCGAATCAGGTCACTTGAGGTCTAATCAGCTGCATGACCTCGACAAGTTGATCTTCTTTGTATTTAAGGATTTCAGTATATCTCATATTTATAAGATACGATAAAGTGTGTGAAAAGGCAACCACCAAATAGGAGAAGATTTTTGAAATGCATATTTCTGACAAAGGACTCATGTCTAGAATATATGAAGAATGCATTACAATTAGTAAGAAAAAGAGAGGTAATCAATCAGTTTAGGATGTTGGAAATTGGGTCGAATATCCTGGAACATTTTCTGATAAGTTAGTCACAGTGGCATTCTCTTTAAAAGACAATGTCAGTCACCTTCCCCTCAGTGTGACACTTGACACCATAGTATTTTCTGAGAAGTACCTCCATTTGGGGCAAAGCATTTCAGCTTCAGTGTCTGTTCAGGGCATAACAGACTGGCAGAAGCCATCTATTTCTACTTCCTGCAAGTGAGACTTCCTCTGCTACCAAATCAAAACACCAAACCTGTTGTCACTGAGTGGATACAGACTCAGCAATCCCGTAGGACTACCAAAACCAAAATACCAAACCCAATGCTGTCAAGTCGATTCCAATCCATAGCTCTTCTATAGACAGAGTAGAACTGCTCCATAGAGTTTCCAAGGAGTGCCTGGTGGAACAGAGGCTAGAAAGTTAAAACTTCGTTTCCCTAATTTCCTAGCAGTTAGAGTTCTGGGTGGGATTTAACCTTTACCACAGTTTTGTGACATGGAAATGAAACACCTTTCGGTTTCATTGTTTTCCACTGATAAGTAGTATCAGGGACATCTTTTGCAGAGGAATGAAAAGTGAGGAGTATCAGTTGTTTTGCTAGTTCGTATGAGCTCCGTAACAGTGGGTCTCAAAGTATTACCTAGAAATGTAAATTCTTAGGCCTCACCCCATGCTTGCTGAGTCAGAAACTCTAACAGAGGGGAGAGGACACAGCAATCTGTATTATACACAAGCCCACTAGGTGATTCTGACACATGCTTGTTGGGAATAGAATGGCGAGAAACAGGGTCAGAAACGTACCAGTATGAGAGTCCAGTGACAGTTATTCAAACAGAAAGAAACTGGGGTCTGATCTGACATGCACTTCAGCCTCTCCAATAGTGTGTTGTTGTTGTTGTTAAGTGCTGTTAAGCAGGTTCCGACTCAGCGAACCTATGCACAACAGAATGAAACACTGCTGAGTTTTGCGCCATGTCCACAATGGTTTTTATGCTTAGGCCTTCTGTTGCAGCCACTGTGTCAACCTGTTACTGGACAAAACTCCAGATTCTCATTACCTACCCCCAAAAGCCAATCTCTGAGACAGGTATCAGGGTGAGTGACCAAAAAGAAGTTTATTACTCTGCACTGGCAGACACGGAGAGCAGGGAGAATTCTCTTCATCAGGAAGCTGCTCCAAAAATCATCAAGTGGTTTGGGGGTATATAAAGGAATGGGGTTACATACAAATGTAATTACAAGTATTGGTGTTGGTGCCACAGAAACAATGTTATTGATTAGGGGTAAAGAGGGGAGATAATAACTTGGTTTTTGGTTGGGTTTGAGGCTACTGTAGCACTTCACAACTTCCAGGAAGAACTGTCATATTTGCATCATAAAGTACTAGGAACAAATTATGGGTATGTGGCAGGGTAGGTACTCTTGGTCTAAAAGAGCTGTGAAAATGGCAAAGACATTACTTCCGTGGTTCCCGTCAATGTGTGACTTCCTGCCAGGGCCAAGAATTTTTAAGACAAGAGAAAAGACAAGCTGATTACAAAGAGAATTAAGTCTTTGCTGCCTTTTTTAACATCCTTTGTTTAAAATTGGGGGGTCTAAAGCTTCCCTCCTGTTTCAAATACATCTCATTGAGGATCTTGGTCTTTTTTGCTGATCCTCCACTCTACCAAGCATTATGTCCTTCTCCAGTGACTGATCCCTCCTGACTAGTCCAAAGTATATAGGATGCAGTCCTGCAGTCTTTGCTTCCAAGGAGCACTCTGTATGTACTTCTTTCAGAACAGATCTGTTTGTTCTTTTGGTGGTTCATAGTACATTGAGCATTCTTCTCCAACACTGTAAATCAAAGGCATCAATTCTTCTTCTGTGTTCTTTGTTTATTGTCCAGCTTTCACATGCAGATGATGCAACTGAAAATACCATGGCTTGGGTCAGGTGCACTTTAGTCTTCAAAGTGACATTTTTACTTTTCAATACTTCAAAGAGATCTTTTGTGGCAGATTTTCCCAATGCAATGCATCTTTTCATTTCTTTTTTTTAATTATGTCTTTTTGTTTTTTTACTGGGGTTTAGTGAAAGTACACTATTCCAATCAATTTTGCATGCCCCCCTATCTGCAGCTCCTTATGCTATCCTTGCCCAGTGAGAGAACACTCCTCCTTTTCATTCCATATTTGTAGCATCCTTTTACCAAGGTCCTGTCCCCTCCTATCCATCCTCTTCTCTCCCTTCTAGAAAGAGACCGGTATGACAGCATCCTATAAATGTATAGAACCATGAAGTACACACATCATATGGTCACAGTGTGTCCCCAAGTCCAGTTCATTCTTGTCTGAAGAGTTGACCTCAGTAGTGTTTTCTGGTCAGAGGAAGAAGCAGGTCTGGTCTAGGGGCCATCCTCCTAGGGGATGCCCCAGGCCATAGGACCATCAACTGTAGTCTTTCTGGTAATTCCTTGTCGATATACTGTTGCAGTTGTTTTTGTATGATATTTAGCGAAATTTTACTCTCAGGTGATACTAATGATATTATTCAGTAGTTTCTACAGTCAGTTGGATTAGCTTTGGAATAGGCATAAACATGGATCTCTTCCAGTCAGTTGGCCAGGTAGCTGTCCTATAAATGTCTTGACATAGGTGAGTGAGCACTTCCAGTGCGGCATCTGTTTGTTAAAGTATCTCGATTGATATTCTGTCAGTTCCTGGAGGCTTTTTTTTTGCCAGTGCTTTCGATATAGCTTCAGCTTCTTCCTTCAGTACTATTGGTTCCTGATCGTATGCTGCCTCTTCTAATGGCTGAGCATCGACCAGTTCTTTCTGGTATAATGACTGTGTGTATTCCTTCCATCTCCTGCTGATGCTCCCAGGGTTATCTAATATTTTCCCTGTAGAATCCTTCACTATTGCAACTCAAGGCTTGAATTTTTTCTTCAGTTCTTTCAGCTTGAAAAAAATGCAGAACATGTTCTTCCCTTCTGGTTTTCCATTTCCAGCTCTTGCACATATCATTAGAATACTTTATTTTGTCTTCTCAAGCTGCCCTTTGAAATCTGTTGAGGTCTTTTACTTTGCCATTCTTCCCTGTTGCTTCAGCTGCTCAGTGTTTGAGAACAGGTTTCAGAGTATCTTCTGACATCCAGTTTGGTCTCCTCTTTCTTTCCTGTATTTTTAATGACCTCTTGCTCTCTTCTTGGATGGTGTCCTTGATGTCAGTCCACAGCTCATCTAGTATTTGGTCATTAGTGGTCAACGCATCAAATCAGCTCTTGAGATGGTCTCTGAACTAAGGAGGGATAAACTCAAGGTCATACTTTAGCTCTTGTGGACTTGTTCTAATTTTCTTCAGTTACAGTTTGAATTTGCATACGAGCAGTTGATGATCTGTGTTTCAAAGATCTGATGAACAAGTGAGAGGTGACTGATAACAAAAGTTATTTATGGTTTTACAGTAGAAAGGTCCAGTAAAGAGGTTTATGGTTTTAGAGTGGAAAGCTCCAATCGGGTTGTGGCTGGCAAAAAAAAGTTATTTATGGTTTTATAGTTAGGTGCCTGTGGGGCATACCAGGCTGTTTTCAGCTAATGTCGGGGTCTGACAGTTGGATTAGACTTGTGCTAAACCCCCCTGAGTTCCAGGGACAGAGTTCCCTCAATGCTATGTTTTAAATAACTTTATTAAAATACAGTTGAAGTACAATAAATTACACATATTTAAAGTGTATAATTTGATCAATTTGGACACCCCCAAAAAACCAGAAGTTAGGAGACATTTTCATCATATTCAGAATTTCTTTGAGCCCCTTTACAATCTGTGCTTCCCTCCATCTCCACTTACTTGCTTTCTGTCATGATAGATGAGCTTTCATGCTTCATTTTGACAATCACTGCCAAGAGCTCAGCTGATGTCTTAGTCACCTAATGCTGCTATAACAGAAATACCAGAAGTGGATGGTAATAACAAAGAGAAGTTTACTCTCTCACATTCTGATAGGCTAGAACTCCTAATTCAGGGCACCAGCTCCAAGGGAAAGCTTTCTCTCTCTGTCTAGATATTTCATTTAGGTACGGTCATATATTTGTCCTCTTGTGCCTGACTTACATCACTCAACACAGTGTTTCCAAGGCACAGATTTGTTGGGAATAGAATGGCACAAAACAGGGGCAGAGACACACCAGTCTGAGAGTCCAGTGAAGTTTATTCAAAGAGAAAGAAAGTGGGTCTGAAATGAAATGTCATTCTGACCACCTAATAGCTGGTGTGGATAGTTTTTATAAAGTACTGATCAAGAAGTGAGGAGTAACTGATGCAAAAGTTATTTATGGTTTTATGGGGGAAAGAAAGCTTGGATAAAGAGGTAGGGGGTGATTGACACAAAGGTTACTTGTAGTTTCATGGTTATACCAGGAGAGAGGGGCATTCCAGGTTGCTATTGATCATACCTGTGGAGATACATACCAAGCTGTTTTCAGCTAATGGCACAGTCTGATCACTGGATAAGATGACCTCCTTGAATCCCAGGGACAGGATTTCCTTAATGACCTCCCTGAATTCCAAGGACAGAGTTCCCTCAAGGTTAATTTGTCTTTATGGCTAAATTATATTCCATTGTATCCATATATTACATTGTATTTATCTAGTCATCTTTTCTTGAACATTTGGGTTAATTTCACCTTTTAGCTATTGTGAATATGCTGCAAAGAGTACGTGATGCAGAAGTTTGAATCCCTGCTTTTGATTCTTTTGGCTATATGTGTAGGAGTGGAATTACTGAGTCATATGATAATTTTATGTTTAACTTTTTAAGGAACCATTGATATCCTTTCTTGATTGTGGAAACAGTAGCAGCCAACCATCCTGTCCCTCAGACCATTTCAGCAAGATTTTTTTGGAGTAATTCTGTAGGCTCAGACACCTCCTTCCTTCTCTTTCAAAAATTTTGTAAGTTCTTGCCTTTTTTTTATTAATTCCCTCTCATTTAAGATAGCTTCAGATAGTTTGTTTTTCAAATAATGTTTAACTGACATATGACATAACTACAGAAAAGTACACAAGGCATAATTATGTGACCCAAGAGATATTCACAGATTGAACACATTCATCCACCCAGGACCCAGACTGAGAAATAGAACAAGTCCTAGCTAGCTCCTTTCGTGGCCTTTCTAAGTGATAATCACCTTGGACATCAAACACTTTCTTGTTTCTAATATCATAGGTTTATTTCACTAATACTGATGAGGTTAACTAGGGAACCTAATGGCCAGGGCTTGAGAAGAGTAGTTACAGATACAATAGTTCTTTCCTGGCAGTTTGTAATGCAGTTGTAACAGTTCTTTCCTATCAGTTTGTGATGAAAACAAAACAGTTCTTTCCTGGCAGCTGTCATGCAGCTGTAACAATTCTTCCGGCAATCAGGACTTGGCCACAATGCCATCACCACCTTAGGAAGATGACCTAGCCCTATTTCCATCCCACACCCATCCCAGCTCCATACCCTCAGGGAGGGGACCCATCATGCAGTTGGAATATGGAGCCTCAAACCAAGAAGTAAGTCACTACCTCCCCTTCCAAGCTATAACATCATCCTCTGCTTTTGCCAATAAAAGGACCCCCAAAAATATATTCAGAGTCTTTCTCCACTCACAGAGACTGACGTGTACCCTCTGTGGAAGGTACTTTTGCTTAACAAAACTTTTCCACCATTTGCCACCAAGAAGATGGCATCCTCTTGCTTTGGGGAAGGGGATCCTTGTTTACTAGAAGTCAGGAGACCGGACTTGCTACTCTGATGTCCTGAACTCAAACTAGGTCATTCAGGGTCTAGTTGGCTACAGGATCTCGACAATACCATAGATTCGTATAGACAGAATCATATAGTATGTGCAGCTTATGTCTGGCATTACATCAATATTATGTTTGAAATTCTTAGAATTTGCATGTAGTTGTAATTAATTTATTCTCATTTCTCTGCTGTTCCTTTGTATAAAAATCCACTATTTATCCATGCTATTCCTGACGGGTTTTGGTTGTTTCCAATTTGGGGTTGAAATGGCTAGGATAGTTTTTGTTTCCTGCAGCTGGATCCTGTACTCTTTTCTACCTGGGACTATTCTACTATGGTTTCTGGCTTGTTTGTTTTGTCCACATATGTTAATGAGGACAAAAATAAAGTTCTCTACAGTCTTTGTTCACTTTATTCTAAGTAAAAAAAGGAAGGGGAAAAAAAAGCCTATGTCTTATGCTGGGTTCTCTAGAGAAGCAAAATTAGTAAAGCTTATAAATATATATAGAGAGAGACTTGTATTAAGGAAATGACACATACCACTGTAGAGGCTGGAACATCCTGAGTCCATGGGTCAGGATAGAGGCTTCTCTTGATGCAGAAAGTTGTAGGGCCTGGTGAATACATGATCAGCAAATCAGAGAGCAGGGCTCTTGCTCACAGGCTGCAAAGATTTATGAACCACGAAATCAGATAGTGGGTAAGAGGCTAACTGCAAGTCAGAAAAGGAGCTTGCCGCAGGATCCAGAACAAACAAAAGCCCACAAGGACTAATGGGGCATCTACTTATATTCCATGCAGGCCACATGAACTTCCTTTCAACTGATTGGCTACTCACAGCAATCCTATCATGAAGTGATCACATTATATCAATTCTCATCATGGAAGTAATCAGATCACCATATAACTGCCAAACTGTATCATAATTCCCCAACCACGGAGAGTGATGTCCCAGTCAAATTAACACACAACCTTAGCTATCACAAATTAAAATTTAGTTTACACTAATCACAGCCATTTTCCTTTTTTGTTGAGATATTTTAAGCATGAAAGTTTTTGTTATTTCTGTAGTACATAACTCCCTTCAAACTAGAGCCCCAAACAAATTTAACCAAAATGTTATATGCTTGCTAAAAATTTTTAGATCAAATAAAATGGACATAATATGACTAATTTTAGCAACATACACATTAAAACTTACATTTTACTTTAAATTTACATTCAAGTCATATCACAATTTGAGATTTTTTTAGCTTTTTTTTAACATGATTTTTAAAGGATGTTTCTGTGATTGAAATTATTTTGGTAGGAAAAACCACTCAAATAACAGGCCACTACACCATAAAATATGAATGTCTCACTCCCCTAAGCAAAATTCTGCTTATTACTGCCCTCAGAGCACAGGCTTATCTCCATTAATCTATGGTGTTTCTTAAAGTGATTTTTATCTGGGTAGAAAAGCTATCTTCATCCTCCCACCGTCCCCAACCCCATTTTCACTCTTCTCCTCACTTCTCCTCTCCTCTGTTTCTAGATATCATGACTTATCCTCTGTTTTTTCTCTCTCTTTCTCACTCCCCAACCCCTATCTGAAGGGAAAATTCAAGCATTGAGTTACAGTAGTGAAGGATTCTACAGGGACAATATTAAACAACTCAGGAAGAATCAAAAGAAGATGGAAGGAATACACACAGTCTTATACCGGAAAAAACTGGTCAGTGTTCAGCCATTTGAAGAGTGTAGCATATGATTAGGAACTGATGATACTGAAGGAAGAAGTCGAAGCTGCACTGAAGGCACTGGCAAAAAAACAAGGCTCCAGGAACTGATGGAATATCAGTTGAGATGTGTCAACAAACAGATGCATATTTATGTCTACTTCCAAGAAAGACAATCCAACTGAATGTGGAAATTGTTGAACAATAGCATTAATATCACACACAAGTAAAATTTGGCTAAAGATCATTCAGAAATGACTGCAACAGCACATTAACGAAGAATGGCCAGAAATTCAAGCTGGATTCGGAAGAGGATGTGGAACTAGGGATATCATTGCTGATGTCAGGTGGATCTTGGCTGAAAACAGAGAATACCAGAAAGATGTTTACCTGTGTTTCATTGACTATGCAAAGGCATTCAACTGTGTGGATCATAACAAATTATGGCTAACGTTGCATAAACTGAGAATTCCAGAACACTTAATTGTGCCCTTAAGGAATTTGTACATGGATCAAGAGGCAGATGGGTGAACAGAACACAGGGATACTGCATGGTTTAAAATCAGGAAAAGTGTGTGTCGGGGTTGTATCCTTTCACTATACCATTTCAATCTACATGCTGAGCAAACAATCCAAGAAGCTGAGTTATAGGAAGAAGAACAAAGCGTCAGGATTGGAGAAGGACTCATTAACAACCTGTGTTATGCAGATGACACAATCTTGTTTGCTGGAAGTGAAGAGGATTTGAAACACTGAAGAAAGTCAAAGACCACAGCCTTCAGTATGGATTGCATATCAACATCAAGAAAACAAAAATCCTCCCAACTGGACTAATAAGCAACGTTATCATAAATGGAGAAAGGATGCTAAGGATTTCATTTTACTTGGGTCCACAATCAACACTCATGGAAGCAGCATTCAAAAAATCAAAAGATGCATTGCACTGGGAAAATCTGCTACAAAGGACCTCTTTAAAGTATTGAAAAGTAAAGACGTCACTTTGAAGACTAAGGTGTGCCTGACCCAAGCCTTGGTATTTTCAATCACATATGCATGTCAAAGCTGGGCAATGAACAAAGAAGACAGAAGAATTGACACCTGTGAATTGTGGTGTTGAAAAAGAATAATGAACATACCATAGACCACCAAAAGAACCAACAGATCTGTAAGAAGTACAACCAGAGTGCTCCTTGGAAGCAAAGATGGCAAGACTGTGTCTCGCATACTTTGGACATATTGTCAGGAAGGAGCAGTCCCTGGAGAAGGACATCATGCTTGGTAGAGTGGGGAGTCAGTGAAAAAGAGAAAGACCTACAAGGAGATGGATTGACACAGTGGCTGAAGCAGTGGGCTTAGGCATAAAAACAATTGAGGACAGGATGCAAGACAGGGCAGTATTTCCTTCTGTTGTGCATAGGTGGCTATGAGTCAGAACAGACTCAACAGCACCTGACAACTACAGCCTCAATCAACTCGAAGGCAACTAACGGTAATAATAACCTGATCTTCTAAACCGACTAAAATAAAGTCAATTTCAGGTCTAGGGAAAGTACTGTAACTAAGAGACTAAGTTCAAAATGTAAGCAGATAATGAAAACCTGCTGCATTTGATTAAATTCAGAAAAAGAAGGAAAAAAATCAGCCCCAGAGTATCAAAAATCAAATCAGATTGAGTCCACCCCAAACCAAAAGCCATGGAATTGATAAGCTACCTTATAGGTCACAGGAGGGTCTTGTAGATTTGAACTACCTGCCTTTTGGCTAGCAAACATAGCACTTAACCACTATATTACTGGAGTTTCTGAGGAGCTTACAGGCTCACCCATATCATGTCAGACAAGGGGCAGAGGAGGCTTTTCATAGGAGTTTTCGTGCACTTCACCTGAGACACATACCATCAGCAACTATTCCATCTGGAATCTACTAGGTACAACGTCATTTATTCACCAGCAAACCTTGGGGTTCGGGATGTCCAAACACCCAGGACTGGAAGAGGGTTGCAGGCCTCACTCGCTTTGGTATGGGCTAGGTTTGGTGCCACCTGCAGTGAGAACAAAGGTCCGCACGAGGCGCTGGCGTGCTTTCGGATGAACTGACTTGGACTAGGCTGGGAATGCTGACGCTCTGCTAATTAGGGCTTTCTCGTTCCGGCGCTCTTTCTCTCATCCTCTGAGAGGACCTGGAGGTTGACCACTCACTCTTCCTCGAATTCTCTTTTCGCTTCAAGATTCCCACCAAAGTTACAGAGAACGCACTGTTACATATAAGATTATTTTTAGTCTGTTTTCTGCTGCTTAATTTACATCAATTGTTTAGAAAGTCAACAACAGTGCAGCTGTAGTCGTGGCCGAGTGGTTAAGGCGATGGACTAGAAATCCATTGGGGTCTCCCCGCGCAGGTTCGAATCCTGCCGACTACGGAGTCTCCTTTCACTTGCATTTGTTTTCTCCACTGATCTAACAATCTGAAATTATCGTACCAAAAAGAAACTAGGTCTTTCGGCCAACCACAAGGGCGAAGATATCTTCAGTAAGCTTGTCTTGCTCCTGGTACCAGCCAAAACTCCACCCCACGTGTCGCCCAGAAAAATGATGCTTAAAACAAAGTCTTGAGCAAGCTTTACCCTGAGCTGAATGCAGATATCGGTAATGCCACCTGGTTTCCTCCCTTTGAAAACTCTGCCTCGTATTCTCTTCCTGCTAGAATCCTGCCCTTTTTGAGAAAACCTTAAATCAAGCATGCAGTATTTGGCAAGGGCAACTTCATGAAATTCATGACTCACTTCTGTGTCATCGGACTCAATGTACTTTTAGAGTCTGAGAACGACGGCACTACCAAACAAATCAATCCTGTCCCACTGGATGGGCTCTTCCAAAACAGGGGTGGGGCGAAGTGCTTTTTCCAGGTACCTTTTTTATAGTGGAAACTCTGGTAGTGTAGTGATTAAGTGCTGCCTCTGCTAACCAAAAGGTCAGCAGTTTAAACTCTCCAGGAGCAGCTTGGAAACTCTGTGGGGCAGTTATACCCTGGCATATAGGGCCACTATGAGTAGGAACCAACTCGACGGCAATGGGTTTTCTTTTTTTGTAATAAAGTCATGTGTAACACAGCCTGTTACCTGGGATGCCAGGATTCAATTTCCAGACAGAATGACTGGATCTTTCATTGAATTTTCTGGCTTGGACAAATGTCCGTGTCCTCATGCCTCAAAATTAAATTCTTCTTTTAATTTTTTCTTTTCAAAACCAACCAAATATAATGAAAAAGAAGTGTGCTGCCTAAATGATGTGCAAAAGGAAAGACAAAAGTTAAAAACAGTAACTTGATAGTGGAGAAACTTGGCAGACACTTTAGTCAATGGATCATAGTACTGGGAGTATTTGGGACTAAGCATCATGTACCTCCTGCTATGATGAACTGAGATGCACGCAACTTCATTCCTGCGGCATCGCCAAAGTGCATGGTCTGAATATAACTCAGAGGAAACATCAGATAAATACAAAATTGAGAGGGTAATCTATAACATACTTGACCTATTTATTAAAATATTAGTGAAATAAAAGTCAAATAGAAATTGCAGAATTCTTCAGATTAAAAGACTAAAGACACATGACAAATGAACGCAAGACATTCTCTTTTGTATAAAGGATAAACAATTTGTAAAACATTAATCAGGTCTTCTAAATAAAAGTTTTAATCCTGATTTTATAATTGTTCTGTAGTTAGAAAAGGGCAGGCCCCTGTTTTTAGAAAATACACAATGAAATATTTAGGAATGAAGAGACATCTAGTCTGTAACTTATTCTCACAGAAAAAGTGTGATATGATTTTATGCATAAATACATAAAAATTATACATATATAGACAGCATGCAAGAGAAACAAAAAAATAAAGCATATATGGTAAAATGTTAATATATGGGGAACTGGGGATGATTTAGGAGAGTTCCTTGTACTATTCTTGAAACTGCTCTGTAAATTAGAATTTATGTCAATATAAAAAGTTAATCTAAGAAAATGATGTCACCATGATGGTAGAATAAGAAGTTTCCTGCTCCTGTCTCCCCACTGAAACATAAAAAAGTGAGCAGAAACTGTTGGAAGCAATCTTGTCAGGACTCTCATGAACAGTCAAAAGTTCACATCAACCAAATAAATGCTGAATGAAGAAAAAAGACAACTGCCCCGTAGGATTTCCAAGGGTGTAATATTTACAGAAATAGACTGCTACATCTTTCTCAAAAGTGGTCTGAATTGGTTTAAAATGCTGACCTCTGTGCTAGCAACTGACCGCTTAACCATTGTGTCACCAGGAAGGCCCATCAAAAACAGTGAGAAAACTGTTTGGCTTGTTTTTGTACTAGCCTGTGGTCAAAACCCCTTCCCAGCTTGGAAACAGCCAGTGTTTTCAGCTTGGTCCCTAGTTCGAGAGAAAGCAGAGCAAACCTATTCACAAATTCCTGTGGTGGTTGTCACCTATTCAGTGGCTCAATAAAGAACTGAAGCAAACCAGTTGTCTCTGTTTCAGCCATCTCAGAATTCATGCAAGGCAAATGAGAGTCAGGCATTACCTAAAACTTTGTGAGGCCAACAATCAACCTGCAGATGCCTTGGCAATAAAAGTACAGTAAAGATGTACAAGAGAAGGCCCACAGCCAAGCAGAAAAAGCTAGAAAGAGATTTTCTTTGGAAAATTAGGGCACAAAAAAGTATTCAAGTAAACAAGGATTCTAGAAAGCTGGGACAAAACAAACGCTGGAAGGCGGTAGAGGAGAAAACCCTAAGTTTTCACTTCGCTGATCTCTAGTCTTAGTGTAAGCCGGGCTAAGTGTTAAAGGAGAGCCAAAGCACTACACCAATCTGCGAAGACTGGAAGAAGTCATTTTATTTTATTTTTTATCCCTATTGTTTTCCTTTTCTTTTCCTTTCTTGATAATTCTTGTAATCAAGGGAATCTCTGTCAGAACACCAGCTAGCAAAACAGAGACTTCAGCAGCAACACTTTGTCAAGAAACCTACTGTTTGCAAAAATAGTTTCTGAAAGTAATTAAACCAATAGACTAGTAAAACCCAAAACCAAACGCACTGCCATCGACTTGATTCTGACTCACAGAGACCCTAGAGGTCAGAGTAGAACTACCCGACAGAGTTTCCAAGGAGTACCTGGAGGATTTGAATTGCCAATCTTTTGGCTAACAGATGTAGCACATAGCTGCTATGCAACCAGGGTTTCCAAAGGGCTGCTGCAGCCTTCAAGAGAAGAGAGAGAGAGAAAGAAAGGGAGAAAGAGAAAGAAAGAGAGAGAGAGGAAGGAAGAAGGAAAGAGAGAGAGAGGGAGAGGGAAAGAGAAAGAAACAAGGAAAGAACCGAAGACCAAAACAGCAAATCCTGAATAAGGGAGAAAGTTTCATTTTCAGAGTGACTACGTTATAATGTCCAAATATCTCATTATCTTTTTTAGAAATACAGTTATTCTTTTTGTCATCTGCAGAATGTACATAATTTTTTTGCATTTAAAAATTTTTTTTTTATTATTACCGAGTGAAAATGTACATTCCCGTATAAGTTTACATGCCCACTTATATGCAACTTCCACTGCTCTCCCTGCCCGGTGACAGCACACTATTCCTCTCTGCTTCATACATTTCTCATCCTCTCAACAGTCTCCTTTCCCCTCCTCTCCACCCACTCTCTGTCCTCCAGCCAGAGGTCAGCAGGATGATATCCTATAAATGCATAGAACCATAAAGTGCCTCCAGTATATGGTCACTCTGCATCACCAAGTCCAATCTATTCGTGTCTGAAGAGTGCAC
>KN686639.1:0-27029 GCA_000152225.2 Procavia capensis
GAGGAAAAAAAAGTCAAAATGGTGCGTTTACCTTCTGTCTATGAGAGCCGGGGCTAGCCAGGAGCGGGAGTCAGCGAAAGAGAGGTTTTTCGCTGAGTGGTATAAAGTCCCAATTAAGAGCTCTGTGCCATGTCCTGAGGCTGATTAGATGTTCAGAAGGCTCTGTTTGATTGTCAATTCAGGTCTTGGTTTCCAGAGGGATAGAAGGAGATGTGGGCTTAGTTGGCCATCTTGACTCCGCCCCCTTTATGGTATTTCTATTTCTAGCTTTTAAAGAAAGTGCCAAATAGATTTCTATAGTGGTTGTAACATTTTATATTCACACCAGCAGTGTAGAAGAGATCCAGTCTCTCCACAAGCTCTCCAAAATTTATTGTTTTAAGTCTAGGAGGGCTCTCTATATACTCCTTTTGTATTCAGCTTCCAATAGTTTCAGAAAGGTTTCTTCATCTGGGAAATTCTTTGGTTGTTTCTTTTGGGGGCTTCTGAAGCCATGGGTGATTTCTTAGTTACACTTTACTCCAGAGTTTGTTGCTTTTTGGGCATCATGTGAGTCAATAAAGGCTGGGAGAGATGGTGTGAGGACGGACTTCAGGTGTTTCTCTAGGCTGTCTTAAAATGAAAGGTAAAAAGTATCTGACCACTTCCAAAGTCAGTCAGGTTTTCAGGTGTACAGGTCCCTCTTCCCAGCTGGCAAAGTAAGTGCCTCTATATCGAACCCTAGATGTTATAAACTGGTTCAAAAAACAGAAGGGCTACTGCCCTGCTGGGCTTTGCTGCTGAGCCCCAGCTGTAGGTGACACTTTGTAAAATACTGCTTTTCTGCTGGAAAAACTCTCTCCTCCGGGGAGGCGCTGCCTCCCAGCCTAGGAATTAGGTCCAGCTGAGGCCTCCGTATGGGTATATCTGCCTCCTGGTGGAACAATATGGCATCCCTCACAAGCTCTATGCTTGCCTTGATACAGGCTACTCAACGGTGGAGGTGGACAGAGATGCCAAAGGTGCCGAGATACACAGAACCCAAAGCCAGGCTCTCAAAATGTGGCAATTTTGCCTGCTGATCCCACCAGCTGTGCATCTGAGATTAGCTGCTAGTGAAGTCTCAGCTCTGCCTGCCAGCTAAGACAGAGAAAAAAAAGTTAAAATGGCGAGTTACCTTTGGTCCATGAAAGCCACTCACCAAGAGTGGGGGATGGCAAAAGAGAGGAGGTTTTCTGTTCAGTGGTACGAAGTCCAAATTGACAGCCCTCTGCTATGTCCTTGGGCTCCCTAGCTGTCCAGAAAACTCCATTTAATTATCAGTTCAGGTCTCGGTTTCCAGAAGGATTTATGGAGACATGTGTTCAGTCTACCATCTTGACTCTGCCTCCCAAAATTTATTGTTTTGTGTTGTTGGATTAATGCTATCCTTGTTGGTGTGAGATGGTTTCTCACTGTAGTTTTGATTTAGATTTCTCCAATAGCTAATGATTGTGAAAATTTTCTCAGGTATCTGTTAGCCATCTGGATGTCTTCTTTGGTGAAGCTTCTGTTCATATCCTTTGCCTATTTTTTAAGTGGATTATTTGCCTTTTTCTTTTTGAGGTTTTGCAGTACCTTGTAGTTATGAAGATTAGCTGCCAATTAGACTAATGGTTACCAATTTTTTCCCCCAGCCCATAGGTAGATTTTTAAAAATCTTTTGGTACAGATCTTTGCATGTGAACAAGTGTTTCATTGTTCAGAGTTCCCATTTATCTATTTTTGTTGTTTGTACATTGTTAGCAATATTCTATAGACTGTTTATGTCATATATTAGGGCTCCCAGCACTGTACCTAATGTTTCTTCCATGATCCTTATTGTTCCAGATTTTACACTTAGGTCTTTGACCCATTTTGAGTTACTTTTGTGCATGGTGTGAGATCTGGGTCTTGTTTTGGGGTCTTGTTTCAGTTCTTTTACAGACTGATGAATTGCCAACACCATTTTATGAAGAGACTGGTTTTGCTCCCATTTACCAACTGTGGTACTTTTTCAAATATCAGCTGCTCATAAACCTATGGCATTATATTTGCATTTTCTATTCAGTTCCACTGGTCTGTGAATCTCTTTTGTTTGTTTGTTTTTAACAGTAACAGGCTGTTTTGATTATGGATGACAATGTAATCATTTCTAAAGTCAGTTAATGTGAGGCTTCCCACTTTGTTCTTCTTCAGTAATGCTTTTCTTGCCCTGGGCTTTTTCCTTTTCCTTACAAAGTTGCTGATTTTTTTTTCTCCATCTTATTAAAAAGTGCTATTGGACTTTGTATTGGGCTTCCATTGTGTCTGTAGATGGCTTTGGGTAGACCAGACAATTTCACAATGTTAAATCTTCCTATTCATGTGCAAAGTAGATTTCTTGTGTGGAGTTAGATGAACATCTTGGATAATCTTGTCTTTCATAATATCAAGTGTTTTAGTTAGCTAGCACTGCTGTAACAGAAATACTACAGTGGATGACTTTAAAAAGAGAAATTTTATTTGTTACAGTCTGTTAAGCTAAAGTCCAAATTCAGGGTGTAAGCTCCAGGGCAAGTCTTCTGCTGGGTCTAGAGGAAGGTTCTTGTCACCAGTCTTCCCCTGGATTGGATGCTTCTGAGGCACAGGGACCCTGGTCCTTTCCAAAGGATGCACTCAGCTCCCAGCACTGCTTTTTTGGTGGTACGAGGTCCACAAATGTCTCTGCTAGCTGCTTTCTTTCATATCCTAAGAGACTGTCCCAAGGCACAGAACAATCTTACACATTGAATCTTGCTGTACCAACTAATAGCACCCATCTACCTTCATTAACATTATAGAGGCAGGACTTCCAACATGGAGGAACATCACAGAATATCAGGAAGCATAGCCTAGCCAAATTGCTACACATATTTTTTAGTGAACAAACTCAATCCATGACATCCCACCTTTTGTTCTCGAAAAAGTCACATCTTTTGCAACATGTAAAACATATTTACCCCATCATAGCAAAAGTCCAAGTCAAAAATCTAGAAATTTATCTTCAGCTGAAAAATCTAGAATACAAGTTATGGCTTCTAAAATACAGTGGCAGAACAAGCAGGGATATTTCCATGGACACTTCCATTACAAATGGGAGAAAGAAGGCAAAATAAGCAACACATAAAACACATTACCGTAGCCTTCAAAGCTTTGAAAATAATCTTCCATTCTTTGAGATATTTCACACAATGCTTCTGCCCTACAGACTGTAAATACTGGCCATACTCTCCAGATTCTGACTGGAAGTCCTCTGGCCCTGAACTACAGCTCTGCCTTCCAGGTCTACTGGGACAACAACCCTTGCTCCCTCAGCTTCAGGTACAAAATTTACAAGTACACACGAGCGGCACCTCCACAGTTAAGAAACATCAGGAGCCATGGCTCCACCCTTTCAAATCCCAGAAGTCATGGCCGTACCTTAGAGACTGAGGCAGCTCAGCTTCCTATGCTCTCTGTCACTTCAGCTTCTGCTTCCCTTGACCTCATGGCCTGAGCCTCAGGCCCACATTTGCCCCACTGAGGCTAGTGTTCCAAAGCTCTGTAGCTGCACTGATTCAAATGCCTTAAGGTATGCCACTCTGCCAGGCAGCCTCCTGCACACAGGCACTTAGCTATCTCACTCTGTGGGTCAGCAAACCTAGCTCTATCAATTCAACTGCCTGGAGGAACCCCACCCCACCAGGAAACCTCTGTGCATACACACTCAGCTCTCTTGCTCCATGGGTCACCTCCAGTGCTGTCTCACACTGGTCTGGTTCTGCTGCTGTTGTTTGTTACCATCTGAGTCTTCTTTGGTGTTAATAGTTCTCCTTGGTTCCTTCTGAATCTTATACATTCACAGTTTTAAAACCACTTCTACATTTTAGGTATTTCTTTGAGCAACACCCCACTTCCTGAGTACCAAATTCTGCTTCAGTCATCTGGTACTGCTCTTAATAGAAATACTACAAAGTATGTGGGTTTAACAAGAGAAATTTTATTTGTCATAGTCCATTTAGCAAAAAGTCCAAATTCAGGGTGTCAGCTCCAGGGCAAGGTTTCCTCTGCTAGCACTAGAGGAAGATTCTTGTCATCATTCTTCTCCTGGACTGGAAGCTTCTGAGGCACAGGGACCCTGGTCCTTTCTAAAGGATGCACTCAGCTCCCAGCACTACTTTTTTTTGACGGTACAAGGTCTCCAAATGTCTCTACTAGCTTCTCTCCTTTATATCCCAAGAGGCTGACCTAAGGCACAAAAAAATCTTACACTGAATCTTGCTGTACCAACTAACAGCACCCATCTACCCTCATTAACATCATAGAGGCAAGAATTCCAACATGGAGGAATATTACACAGTATCAGGAAGCATGGCCTAGCCAAACTGCTACACAGGTTTTTTGGGGAACACAATTCAATCCATGACATCAGGGAAGTTTTCTGTCAAGATATCTTCAACAATTCTCTCTGTATTTTCTGTTATTGCCCCTATGTTCTTGCACTCTAATCATTCATAAATTATTCCTCTTGATAGAGTCCCATGTAATTCTTAGTGATTTTTTATTTTTAAAGTTTTTTAATCTGATTTTTCCTCATATATGTTGGTGTCAGTTGCTTCATCTTCAACCTCACTAATCCTGCATTCTGTTGCCTCAACCCTGCTCCTTTGACTTTTATTGAATTGTCTGAATCTGTAATCTTCTTAATCTGCTGAATTTCAGATCATTGTTGCTCAAGTATTTCTTGCAGCCTGCTTAATTTTTCATTTTCCTTTGCTGCACTTTTCCTAACTCCCTACTGATGTCTTGAAGAGCTGCAAACACTGTTCTTTCTGTATTCTGACTCTGATGATTGCAGAAAGTTTCCCTTGTCTGGAAAACTTTTTGGTTCTTTGTTTTGGGAGTTTTTTGAATCCAGGTGGTCTCCAAGCCATCAGAAACTTGTTGTAATTTATTTGTTTGGTTTTGTATTCTAACATACATACATATATATGTAGATATTTAGCTTTCAGTGTCCAAATATTATAGTCGTTTGAGCTAGATTAATTACTGCTGCCTTAAAAATGTCAGTGTCCTGCCACTGGGAGGTTAGAGATGTGTGCAATGTTGAGAAAGGTCGGAGGAGTTGCCATCTCAGGGTGTCTGCCAGAACTTTATTTCTTCCCCTCCCTTTGTTTCCCTTTCCAAGTCTGTGAGAATAGCTCAGGACACACACTTAAGATGTCCCACTTCTGGACCAGGTAGTGCAGCAGATTTTACTACTCATTGCAGTCCAGAGACAGGATGGGGAAGTGCTGGAGGAAAGGGAGAAAAATCAGGGCCTAAGAAAGATTCTGAATCCACAAAATTCACAAGCATTTAGTTTATAATGCACCGATGAAAGTCTTCCGCAGTTTTGCAGGTATGGCATTCTAACAATCAGCTTCTCCACTGAGAATGACATGCTCCCCTAAAAGCACTGTTGCTCTGTTCAGCTGCTGTCTGCTGCAGTGCTGCAGTTCCACTTGGCTGGCTGAAGCATATCCCTCCGTATGGTTTGGATTTAAATCTGGCCAAAGTAGTTGTTTCTGCACCTGCTCTCTCTTCCCCATCACTTGTTCCAGTCTCTCAGTTTTCTACCCGATATTCAGTGCTCCTAGAATGCTCTATATAATCCACTCAGTTATCTTTCCGGCTCTTTG
The DNA here is from genome assembly GCA_000152225.2 of Procavia capensis. Taxonomy (NCBI): domain Eukaryota; kingdom Metazoa; phylum Chordata; class Mammalia; order Hyracoidea; family Procaviidae; genus Procavia; species Procavia capensis. The sequence continues at coordinate 5,679 of KN686639.1, forward strand.
TTTTTAGAGGGATCTGAAAAAGCCGTGGCTACTCTGACATTTTACCTCCACTTCAATCCTTTTTATTGCCAAGTAACAATCCAGTGTATGAATATTCTACATTTTATTTATCCATTCATCAGTTGAGAAGACATTTGTGTTGTTTCCACTTTTTGGACGTTATGGACTGTGTTGCCATGACCACTTATGTACAACTTTTTCTGTGGGCTTACATGTTTATTTCTCTTGGATATATACCTAAGAGTGAAGTTGCTGGGTCATATGGTAATTCCATGTTTAACATTTAAAGAATAGCAGCTGTATCATTTTATATTCCCATCAGCAATGTATGCAAGTTCCAATTTCTCTACATCCCAACCACATGCTGTTATTGCCAGTTCAATGTACAGGGTTTAGATTCAAATTTTTTGGTTTCATGTAGTCTCTTTTCTCATATGCTGAAAATCTTGATTTCTAATGATATTTGCATAAATTGTTTTATCCTGTAATGTTCCTATATTTCAAAAAATAGCAATATAAATGTTATTACTACTAGTGAGTACTGAAGGCAGTTTGAAAATTCCTTGAAGTTATTTTTATGTGTGTATGTATAGGGTTTTTGCATATAGAAAGGATTTAAGAAATGTTACCTATTATTTTTTGAATTTTTGTGGTATAAATATACATAAGAAAACATTTTCAAATTTAACGTTTTTTAGATGTACAAGTTAGTGATACTAATTGTATTCAACTTGCTGCATAACCATCACTACCACTCATTTTCAAAATATTCACCACAATTAACAGAAATTCAAGGTCCTACTAAGCAATGACTCTCTCTTTCTCCCTCCCTCCTGCTATACAGTTGCTATAAGTCAGAATCAACTCCACAGTAACTGGTTGGTTGGTCTAGCTTACAATAACCTTTAATAAACTTTGGTCCCTATGCATTTGCTTATTCTAGATATTTTAAATAGGATATGCAAATGTAACCTAATGAATCCGTTGAAGTCTGAAACTGGGAAATGAAGGCAAATGACAAAATCTCAAGATAAAATGAATTACTTACGAGTCTAGTTCTTTGCAGATACTGCTCACATTGAGGTCAAGACAGATCTTGTTGAGAATATCGTTAGGTTGTATTGCACCAAGGGTGACATAGGTAGTGTTCCTGCTCCTCATTATAGAATTGGCAGCTACACAGGGTGGGTCAGTGAAGGAAGACAAAGACATGATCACGAAGGTAGGGACAGTATGGATCAGGTTCTCCATAAAAGCCCAGGAGGCTGAATCCACAAACTGGGCATCATCAATGATGAAAATAAGCCTTTCCTCTTTCACTGTCTGAACAAGATATAGAAACAGAAAAGCACCATAAAACTTCTGGATTTTATATGTGTGTATGGATAGGTAAAGGAGTTTGGATGGAGAAAGTAATTCGTGATTAACTGCCAACCTAACGATTGGCAGTTCAAACCCACACAGTGGCTCTGTGGAAGAAACGCCTGGTAAATAGATTCTGTAGAAGATTGCAGTCAATAAAACCCTACAGATTAGCTCTACTCTAATGCATGGTGTTGCCATGAGTCAGGGGCCAACTCAACGACAGCTAACAAAAACATGAGTATGTATGTGTCCTCTGAGGTTTTTGGTTTGCTTACAAGGAAAATAAAATACCAGTGGTGTTCTTTTTATTTCCAATAACTTTGTGTTAATTTAGACACTCTTAACTTGAAACACACTGCAATTTATACAGAGGTTTGTTGAAACTGACTCTTCCTTGGTTAAAACTTTGTATAAAGATAACACAAATTTGTACTGTAGATAGGGCTCTATATCTAAAAAAGCCAAATAAAAATGCCTTTACAAAAAAATAATTGACATTCTAAGTCATTTTTTTTATTGTGATTGAGTGAAAGTAGTATACAATCCAAGTTAAATTTGTGCACCTGCCTATCTGCAGTTCCTTCTGGTCTCCTTGCCTTGTGACAGCACACTCTTCCTTTCCATTCTATGCATGTCATAGCCTGTTAAGAATCTCCTATCCCCTCTCTCTCACCCTCTCCCTTGCCTTCTGGCAAGAGGCCAGTAGGACGGCATCCTGTGGATACATAGAATCATAAAGTGGACCCACCATACGTTCACCCTATGTCCCCAAGTCCAATCCATTCCTGTCCAGAGTTGACCTCAGTAATGAATAATGACCTGGGGCAGACGTAGGTCTAGCCGCAGGTCTAGCCATGCTCCCAGGGGAAGTCCTGGGGCATTGGACCATCCATTGCTGTCTTTTAGTGGAGTTCTTGAGGTACATCTCTCTTTTTATTTGTGTTGCCACTGGGACCCAACATTGTGTGCCCCATCACGTCTGACATTGGTGGTGGCGGGGCACCACCTGGTTCTTCTGATCACATGTTGGTACAGTAATCCACACATGTGGGTCCTTCTGTCCTCTGGGCTCTTTTGCTCTTATGTCTTTGTTGACCTTGGTGATCTTGCGATTCAGTTGAGATAGGATATTTGGTGCACCTCAGATGGCAGCTTGCTAGCTTTTAAGACCCCAGATGCCACTCACCAATATGGGGTGCAGAAAACTCTCTTAGTAATAGTCTACTTATGCCAATTGGCCTCGATGTCCCCTGAGAGCATGGTCCCCAGATCCCCGCTCCTGCTACTCTAACCTTGTGATATTAGGTTAAGAATAGAAGAGTTTTCAATTCACGTTGAAGTCCCATTAAGATGATCATCTGTCTGGTATGTGCTGTCACTGCTTTCACCCAATCAAATTTCTATCAGCAATCTAATCTGTACACATCCCTCTCTCCCCGTCCCTTGTAGCCATCAAAGAGTATTTTCTTCTGTAAGTGTGTCTGTAGTATAAGTCATCTTAATTTAATGATTTATTAAGGTCTCCTGGGGTATCTACTTAACATTTGTTCAACCAGTATATATTCAACACATACTTACTGAGTACCTACTGAGCTATGTACTGCTGTGAATGAAACAAATCTATTCCTGGCCTGCCAGCATTTTATGTTATTCTAGTTTAAACTATAGTATATGATACACTTAAAGAAACTCATATGCTTTTTATTGTGTAGATGACCGTTTCCTAACTAGTCTGAATTTTTCACTCATTCATTAAACATTTATTACGCAATTACTAGGACTTGTCTGTCAATTTGTCATACTATGGAGACTTGTGTGTTGCTGTGATGCTGGAAGCTATGCTTTCGGTATTTATATATCAGCAGGGTCACCCATGGTGGACAGGTTTCAGCTGAGCTTCCAAACTAAGACTGACTAGGAAGAAGGACTTGGCAATCTATTTCTGAAAATGATTAACCAGTGAAAACCTCTGATACAGTACTGGAAAATGAGCCCCCCCCCCCCCCCCAGGTTGGAAGGCACTCAAAAGACAGCTGGGGAAGGGTGCCTTCTCAAAATACAGTTGTTGTCAATGATGTGGAAGGAGTCAAGCTTTCAGGACCTTCATTTGCTGATGTGATATGACTCAAAATGAGAAGAAACAGATGCAAACATCCACTAATAATCAGAACATGGAATGTATGAAGCATGAATCTAGGAAAACTGGAAATCATCAGAAATGAAATGGAAAACATAAACATTGATATCCTAGACATTAGTAGGCTGAAATGGACTGATATAAGTCATTCGAAATCAGACAATCATGTGGTCTACTATACTGGGAATGACAACTTGGGAGGAATGGCACTGCATTCATTGTCAAAGAGAACATTTTCATATCCACCCTAAAATACAATGCTGTCAGTGATAAGAACCACATCCCTACAAGGAAGGCCAGTTAATACAACTAGTATTCAAATTTACACACCAACCAATAAGGCCAAAGATAAAGAAATGGAAGATTTTTACCAGCTTCTGAAGTCCAAAATTGATCAGACATGTGATCAGGAAGCACTGATAATTACTAGTGACTGAAACACAAAAGTTGGAAACCCTTAGTTGGAAAATATGGCCTTGGTAATAGAAAGAATACCAGAAATCACATGACAGAGTTTTGTAGGACCAACAAATTCTTCATTGCAAATACCTTTCTCACCAACATAAATGGCAACTATACACGTGGACTTGGCCAGGTGGAATATACAGGAATCACATCGGCAATATCTGTGGAAACAGATGATGAAAAAGCCTAATAACATCACTTGCAACGAGGCTGGCTGTCAATTGCAGCACAGACTATCAATTGCTCATATTCAGCTTCCAAGTGAAACTGAAGAAAATTAGAGTAAGTCCACAAAGGCCCAAGTGCCACCTTGAGTATATCCCACCTGAGTTTAGAGACCATCTCAAAAATAGATTTGATGTGTTGAACACTAATGACAGAAGACCAGAGGAGTTGCAGAATGACATCAAAGACATCAACCATGAAGAAAGCAAGAAGTCATTTAAAAGACAGTAAAGAAAGAAAAGACCAAATTGGACATCACAAGAGACTCTGAAACTTGCTGTTAAACATTGAGTAGCTGAAGCAAAAGGAAAAACTGTGAAGTAAAAAACTTAACAGAAAATTTTAATGGCAGTTTGAGAAGACAAAATGAAGTATTACAATGACACATGTAAAGAGCTGAAGATATAAAACTAAAAGGGAAGAACACACCATGCATTTCTCCAGCTGAAAAAAAACTGAAGAAAAAATTCAAGCCTTGAGTTGCAATAGGAATTCTGGAGGAAAAATATTAAACAGTGAAGGAAACATAAAAAGGAAGATGGAAGGAATACACAGAGTTATGTACAATTGGTCAACTTTCAACCATTTCAAAAGCTAGTGTGTGACCAGCAACTGATGGCACTGAAGAAAGAGGTCAAAACTGCATTGAAGGCACTGGTGAAAAATAAGACTCCAAGGATTGATGAAATGTCAATTGAGATGATTCAACAAACAGATGTAGCACTGGAAGCGTTCCTTCATCTTTACCAAGAAATTCAGAGGACAGTTACCTGGCCAAGTGACTGGAAAAGATCCACATTTATGCCTATTGCCAAGAAAAGTGATTAAACTGAATATGGAAATTATTGAACACTACCATTAAAATCACACACAAGTAACATTTTTGCTAAAGATCATTCTAAAATAACTGGAGCAGTATATTGACAGGTAACTGCCAGAAATCCATGTTGGATTCAGAAGAGGTCAAGGGACCAGGGATACCATTGCTGATGTTAGACGAATCTTGGCTGAAAGCAGACAATACCAGAAAGATACTTACCTGTGTATTATCGACTATGTAAAGGCATTCCACTATGTGGATTATAACAAATCATGGATAACAGTGCAGAGAATGGGAATTCCTTAACTCTTAATTGTGCTCATGAAGAATTTATACATGGATCAAGAGGCAGTTACGCACACAGAACAAGGGGACACTGCATGGTTTAAAGTCAGGAATGGTGTGCATCCGGGTTGTACCCTTTCACCACACTCATTCAATCTGTATGACAAGGAAATACTCTGAGAAGCTGGACTATATGAAGAACAAGTTATCAAGATTAGAGGAAGATTCATTAATAACCTGTATTATGTATATGATACAAGCTTGCTTGCTGAAAATGAAGAAGACTCGAAATACTTGCTGATGAGGATCGAAGTGTTGATCATGTCTCAAGCACTACTTGAGAAAGTCATCAGCATGGATTACATTTCACCACCAAGAAAACAAAAATCCTCACAACTGTCTCATAAGCAACATCACGATAAATGGAGAAAAGACTGAGTTTGTCAAGATTTCATTTTACTTGATTCTATAATCAACAACCAGGGAAGCAGCAGTCAAGAAATCAAAAGATGTACTGCGCTGGGAAGATGTGCTGCAAAAGACACTTTTAAAGTATTGAAAAATAAAGATGTCACCTTGAAGACTAATGAGCACCTGGCCCAAAGCACGGTATTTTCAATCACATCAAATGCATGCAAAAGCTAGATAATGAATGCAAAAGAAACAAGAACTGATACCTTTCATTTGTGGTGTTGGAGAAGAATAAATATATCATAGATTGACAAAAGAACAAATAGATCTTGGAAGAAGTACAGTCAGAGTGCTCCTTAGAAGCAAGGATGGTGAGATTACATCTCACTTCCTTCGGACATGTCAGGAGCAGTCAATCCTTGGAGAAGGACATCATGCTTGGTAAAGGAGAGGGTCAGTGAAAAGAGGAAGAACCTCAACAAAGTAGACTGACACAGTGGCTGCAACAATGGGCTTGATCATAATAGCCATTGTAAGCACGGATCAGGACCAAGCAGTGCATCTTTCTGTTGCACACAGGGTCACTAAGAGTCAGAACTTACCTGATAGCACCTAACAATGACAACAAGTAGGGAAAGGCACTGTTTTAGGTACTGGGGATACAGTAGGAAACAAAAAGAGGAGCTCCCAATTTTTTAGTGTCAACTCCTCACACCATAGGTCCTGCAATTCCATTGTGTGATGTGTGACTGGAGAAAAGCTTCTCATTTACTTTCACTACTTGAGATAGCTCTTAGCTTCTTTTGGATCTCCATGAAAAGAGATTGGGTCAGCTGAATCTTTCTCTACGGATTTTTATAAACAAAATGCAATTTTAAATTTCCAAATTTCATAAAATACAATCTTTATAAAATGTTTTGTGAGATACACATAATATGTCTACTTCTATAGCCAAACTCTGTCACTACTAGCCCACAGTCAAAACACAGTCTCTTGGAGACTGTGCATCAAGACTGAATGAGAACCTTGTGAAACAAAAGCAAACAGTCTACAACCTGATATCTAGAATCCACTCACACCTTCTTGCCTTATTCCTGAAGTGAAAAAGGATTGTATAATGAACTCAATACCACACCACAAACTTGGTTTGACTACATATGATATGACAGACACTCTAATAGTGACACAAAGATGAATAAAAGGCTATTTTCCTTAAGGGGCTCATAGTTTCTTAACAGACACACAGAGACATACAAGAAGGTACAAAGTGTGGTAAGTATAATAAGAAATATTCAGTGTTACAGAAGCACAGTGGAAAGAAGAACCAGTCATGCCCAGAGGTATGGAGAAGATCTTACTGAAGAGGTGACATTGAAAGTATGAGAAGCATTTCTCCAGGAAAAGCAGTTTTCTGGCTTCTATCTTATTAACACTGGAAATAAGAATTACCTTAGGCTTTCAATATCAACTTTAGAAGTTAGAAAGTATGGATTAATGCTTTCCAAAGTCAAAAGGAAAGATTCCCTGGGCTACTAAAGAGCAGAGCAAGAGAAAATTGTTATAAATGATCAGGAGGCAGAATGATCTCAGACATTTCAGCTGCAACCATGAAAGGTAGAAAGCAAAGGAATGCTGTTTTCAAATACTAAAGATAATGTATTTAAAACTTAGAAATCCATTTTTGTTGTTGTTAGGTGTCATCAAGCCATTTCAACTCACAGTGACACTATTTACAACAGATGAAAACACTACCTAGTTCTGTGCTGTCCTTACAGTCATTGCTATGTTTGTTCATATCATAGCAGCTATAGTGTCAGTCTATATTGTTGAAGGTCTTCTTTTTCACTAATCTACTAAGCATGATGTCCTTCTACAGGGAGTGATCCATCAAAATAAAATGTTCAAAGTATCTGAGACATAGTCTCACCATTCTTGCTTCTAAGGAGCATTCTGGGCTGTACTTCTTACAAGACAGATTTCTAAGTCTTTCAGTAGTTTATAATATATTCAATATACTTAATCCACAATATAATTCAAAGGTACCAATTCTTCTTTAGTCTTTCTTACTAACTGTCTAGCTTTCACATGCATGTGAGGCAATCAAAAATAGCAGGGCTTGGGTCAGGCACACCTTAGTCCTCAGAGTAACATCTTTGCTTTTTAACACTTTCAAGAGGTCTGTTGCAGATTTGCCCAGCGCAACATGTTGTTTGATTTTTTTTACCTGCTGCTTCTATGAGTACTCATTGCAAAATAAGATTCTTGACAATTTCAATATTTCCCTATTATGATGTTGTTTATTCATCCAGTTTGTGGGGATTTTTGTTTTCTTTATATTGAGGTGTAATTCACACTGAATGCTATAATGTTTGATCCTCATTAATGTTTTTCTTCACTTTCAGCAAGCAAGGTTATGTTATCTGCATATCACCAATGGTTAATGAGTCTCCAATCTTGATGCTACTTTTTTCTTCATGTGGTCCAGTTTCTTAGATTATGTGGTTGGCATTCAGACTGAATAAGTATGGTGAAAAGACACAATCCTTACTCACATCTTTCCTAATTTTAAACTACATATCTTCCCCTTTGTTCCGTTCAGATAACAGCCTTTTGGTCAATGTACAAGCTCCTCATGAGCATAATTAATTGTCTTAGAATTCCCATTCTTTGCAATATTATACATAATTTGTTAAGATCCACACAGTTGAATTTCTTTGCATAGTTGACTAAAACACAGGTAAACATCTGTCTAGTATTTTCTGCTTTCAGTCAAGATCTGTGTGACATCAGCCACAATAGCCTTCATTCCATGTATTCTTCTGAATACAGCTTGAATTTCTGGCAGATCTCTGTCAATGTACTGCTGCAACCAATTCTGAATTATCTTCAGCAAATTTTTACATGCATGTGATACTAATGATATCATTCAAAAATCACCATTCTTTGGAATTCAAATATGAATCTCTCCCAGTCCTTTATCTAGTTAGCTGTCTTCTGAGCCTCTTGACACAGACCAGTGAGCACCTTCAGTGCTGCATCTGTTTGTCAAAACTTTTCAACTGGCATTTGGTCAGTTTCTGTAGTCTTGGTTTTCACCAATGCCTTCAGTATAGCTTAGAGTTCTTCTTTTACTTAGCTGAAGCTGAAGACATTTTTCAAAGCCTTTTTCACCCAAATGCCTTATACTAGGAAGCTATAACAGTATATGCTTGATGAAAATGAGTGAGCAAAACAAAAAAGAACACATAAGATGCAGACAGCAGGAAAACTAACCCAATAGGATGGTATCTTAGGCTGGTTTCTGTAAGGAAACAAAACCAGTAAAACATATAAATATGTATACCCAAAACCATGCCCACTGCAGCCAAAGTTGACTCTGACTCATAGTAACCCTATAGGACTGAGTAGAACTGCCTCTTAGAGTTTTCAGTGAGTCCTGGTGGATTTGAACTGTCAACCTTTTGGTTGGCAGCCATACTGTTTAACCCTTATGTGACCAGGGTTTCCATAAATATATACAGAGAGTGATTTATGTCAAGGAAGTGGCTCATGCAGTTGTAGAGGCTGAAACATCCTTAGTCCACAGGTCAGAATAGAAGCTTCTCCTGATTCATGTAGGTGAAAAGGCTGGCAAACCCAAGAACAGCAGGTCAGAGAGCAAGACTCTTGCTCACAGGTTGCAAGGGCTGATTAATACCAATACCGGAAGGTAAGACCCCAGATAAGCTGCTAGTTCAAATCCCAAGAATTGAAGGTCAGACCACCAGGAGATAGCACAAGCAAAAAGCCATGAACCTTGCCAGAATGTACACTTATATTTGATGCATGCCACACGCCCAAGAAAACTTCCTCTCAACTAATTGACTACTCACAGCAGATCACATAAGGTATACACACAGATATAAAACTAAACATGGAAGTGATCACAGCATTACACGATTGCCAAAATATTGAGAATCACGGCCTAGTTAAGTTGACACACAGTCTTAACCACTACAAAAGGGAAATAAAATCTCTACTTTAGCAGTAAAGAAGAGTTCCAGGAAAATAGCTGTACACCAGGCATAGAAAACAAGTCCAGACTGGAACTGCCCAGGAGGCTTCAAGAGTGATTTTTTCAGGAAGATAAAATCAGTTAAGCACGTGACATGTCTGAAATACTTGACAGGCATTTAGAAGATTAATTAAGAATTAATAGTTTGGGAGGCTTGTCCAAGATGGCCGAATAGCCAGATGCTTCCTGCAGTCCCTATTACAACCAAGACCAAAAAAGGCAAGTGAACAGGTTATGCATGACAATGTGGGAGCTCTGAACATCAAACATAAAACTGCAGAGTCAGACTGAGTGAGCAGCAGGGGGAGAGAGAATCAGTTCCGAAGAAGCAAAGTAGTGTCATAGTTGAGCTAGCCAGCATCCAAAGGGTTGGATCAGCTGGCACACTTGGGTAAAGGCAAGGAGCAGTGGTCAGGATGGATTTTACACTGGGAGAGACTGTGCAGAGGAGAGTTCGCACAATGTCCAGAGCCAGGAGCAAGTGGTGATGAAATCTGTGAAAGTTAAATGCAAGCATCTAACTTAACATGTGGGATCAAAACAACCCCATACCATTCTGACTCCTTAGTAGAGAAGTACTTCTTTTCCCTTACCCCCTCCACTGTGCTCCAATACTGCTCTGCAGTATTCAACAATTGTCACATCCTCTAAACCAGAAATAGAAGCTATCACAACCAAACAAGTCTCAGGACTACATGGAAAACCAAACAAACGAAATCTCCAGCTCCCCTATGCCATGGTTCTCAATACTACCTGCACCCAAATCAGTCTCACAGCTTTAGAAAATCACCACAGCCCTTAAGTCAGGAACACAGGGGATGCCCTGCCCCTTTGACTAGACACAGGAATAAGATAAAAACCTTCAGGGCTTTCAAACACTTTTCACCCTTTCCTAGACCTGTGGGGGCTGAGCTGATTCAATAGTGTAGGTTCTCATTAGCATAGAACAACAGGCTACATACTTGAAGTGTACATACTTGAAGTGTATTTTCAAGTTCAATAGCAAAGGGGGATGGCATAATCATGATATTTGACACCACCTTGCCCATTAAATAGGCCTCTCACCCATGCATATTAGGGGCATGAAGACTGGCGACTTCACTCATTCCATGTAACAACCCATGACAGGGACCTGAAAACAGTGGTGCTTCCCATTCCTTAAGCCAACACCAGTGAAAGCCCAAAGCCCAGCTTCAAAACCCACCCACCTACATGCTCTAGAGAACAGGGTGTGCCTTACCTCTAAGCACTCAGAGGCATCCATTGGCCTCCTACCTTTCTTAACACTCAGCTTCTACTGTGGCCAGATAACTGTGCCTGTTACAGTCACCACTATATAGCCCTGCCTGTCAAGGATTATAGTTAAGATCCTGCATCATATACTCAGTTACTAACAACTTGGACGCTTGAGCTGAATCCACACAAGAAAAGTAAACAGACTCCTGGGTCATACATCTAGTAATGGTGATAACTACCTAGTGACAGAACACACACACTTTAAAGACTGTCTCAGTCATCTAGTGCTGCTATAACAGAAATATCACAAGTGGATGGCTTTCACAAAGATAAATTTATTTTCTTACAGTCTAGTAGACTACATGTTCAAATTTACAGTATTCACTCTAGGAGAAGTCTTTCTCTGTTGGCTCTGGAGAAAAGTCCTTGTCATCAATCTTCCCTGGAACTAACAGCTTCTTAGCACAGGAACCTCTGATCCAAACTACGTTCTCTGCTTCTGGTACTTCTTTCTAGGTGCCATGAGGCCTCTCTGTCTGTCTGCTAACTTCACTCTTTATATGACAAAAGAAATTGGCTCAAGACACAATCCAACTTTGCAGACTGAGTCCTGCTTCATTTGCATAACTCTCACCTGTTCCCCTCTTATTAACATCATAGTGGCAGGACTTATAATACATAGGAAAATCACATCAGATGACAAACTGGTGAACAATCACACAATACTGGGAATCATGGCTTAACCAAACTGATACACGTATTTTCTGGGTACAAATAAACCCATGAAAGATGTAAATAACCAAAGGAGCTCACAGGCCTAGCCTATTTAGGCTTATTAAAACAAAATAAAACAAAAAGCTAAGAGACGGTAAGCAAATATCATAACACTGATGGCTTGGAGACAACAGTCAATATCAAATCACATAAAGGGGCAGAGCAAGGTGGCTCCAGAAAGCCACCAAAACAAAGAGCAGGAAACCTCCTGGAAGGAGAGAAGGTCTTGAAATTCCTAGCAATCAAATTTAAGAGGGTAATATACAGAGCTCTTCAGGGGATTAGAGGGGAGATCAGGCAAAATTGAAGACCAAACCAAGAAACCCACAGACAAAGAAACAGGAGCTCAGGAATGCTACACAAGAACAGAATGATAAATTTTAAAGGATACTAGAACCCATAAGGAAACAGCAAATAAAAATTCAAAATATTAACAGTAAGATTTCAGAATTTGACCACTCAATAGATAGTCATAGGAGCAGTATTGAGGCAAAGGGAAGTCAGAATTAGTTGCCATCGACTTGAACCCGACTCACAGCAACCCTATAGGACAGAGTAGAACTGCACCATAGAATTTCCAAGAAGCACCTGATGGATTCACATTATGAACTTTTGGTCAATATCCATAGCTCTTAAATACTACATCTCCTTGTTTTCCCACTAACTAGACAGTAAACAAGAATCATCTTATATGAGAGGGAGAACAACATACAACACATGGGAAGTCAGTACAAGTAGACTAAATAAAAAGCAAAAAAAGTTTCCTGAACACAACCAAATGCTTTGAGGGACACAGCAACTAGAGCTCGCAGCTGGGCACCATGGCTTCAGGGGATATCTAGGTCAACTGGTATAACAGAGTTTATTTAAAAAATGGTCTACATCTCATTTCAGTGAGTGGCATCTGGGGTCTTAACAGATTAGGAGTGGTCATCTAAGATGCATCAGTTTTTCCAGTCTAATTGGAGCAAAGGAAAATGGAAAACACCAAGGACACAAGAAAAATATTAGCCCAAGAGACAAAAGGGCCACATAAACCAGAGATGTTGCCCAGCTACTGCTAATGACCACCCTGACAGGGACCACAACATAACGAGTCCCTGATGGAGCAGCACAAAAGAGTAGAGTGGAACTCAAATTCACATAAAAAGACTGGGCTTAATGGTCTGACAGAGACTGTAGAAACTCGGAAGTCACAACCCTCAGATGCACTTTTAACCTAAAACCTAAACCATTCCCAAAGCCTGCTCTTCTGCTAGATTACAGTGAAGAGTATGCTTCTCGGTTCAATCAAATATACAAGACCAAATGGGCAGCTTCTGTCCAGAGACAGGATGATAAGGCAGGAAGGGACAGAAACTGGTTTAATGGACACAAGAAAGTGAGAGTCTCTGGTTTAATGGACACAAGAAAGGGAAAGTATGCTGTCAAATTTGAAACTAATGTCTCATAACAATATATGTATGAATATTTCTATGAGAAACTGACTTGAGGTGTAAATTTTTAGCTGAAGCACAATTAAAAAAAAGAAAGAACTGGCAGTTTAATTGTAAATATGTAACCAATTAAAAATACAAGATAAAGTTGTACAAGAAAGGAGAAACAGTAAACACTGAATTTTTATTCAAGTAAACATATTAAATCCCTACATTGAGATGCTGGGGATTGAAATTGTGTGCATGTAGGGTTGGGTAAGACGGATTGAATTGTGACCCCCCAAAAATATGTGTGGCAATTTGGCTGGACCATAATTTCTGGTATTGTGTGATATTTCTACATGCTGTAATCCCTGCCTCTATGATACTAATGTGGGAGGGTGGGTGGCAGTTGTGTTGGTGGAGAACAACTTAATGTTTAAGACTGTATTGTGCCTTGAGGAAATCTCTCGAGATATAAAAGAAAGAAGCCAGCAGAGAGATTTGGGGATGTCATACCAGCAGTGCTGGGAGCAGAGCACATCCTTTAGAAAGGAACTGGGGTCCCTGTGCCTCAGAAGATCATAGTCCAGAGAACTGATGACAAGGACCTTCTTCCAGAGCCAACAGAGAAAGTCTTCTCACGGAGCGTATGGCTTCTTTTTGGACTCATAGCCTATTGAATTGCAACAGAATAAAAATTTCTCTTTTTAAAGCCATCCACTTGTAGTATTTCTGTTATAGCAGCACTAGATGACTAAGACATTGGGGAAAAGAAGAATAAAGCTAAAATTACATTTTGCATGGTAAAAAGTAAACAGATAGCAGGAAAAACCTGACAGAAGCAATACAAACAAGTTATTGGGACGCATGGAGGCAACTGTGAAAATAATCAGCTAAAAGAAGTGAAAGTGGTTGACTCTAAATTGTATAAGAGTTGAGAGGTGGTAGGATTCAATATTTCATGATAGATTTAAAACTTGATGAATCTTTAATTTCTGAACATATGTAACAACAAATTTCAAACCAATGTTTCCAAAAGGAATAGAAAATAACAGGATTTTCAATGCTAATCAACTGTTTTCCATGAAATGTGCTATTCTGAGTAACAACAGAAACATATAAGAGTATAAAACTGGTGAATTGCTACACGTGTATTTGGATTTTCCAGTACAGACCCAATCCAAATGTAGCCACAGTAAAAGAAGTTACCGTCTGTAATGAACGAGGTCTTCTTTTTTTCTTAAATAATATGTCATTGTGTCTTAGGTGAAAGTTCACACCAAATTAGGCTCCCCTTTAACAATTTTTATGCAGATAGCTGATTCAGTTAATTGTTAAAGGCAGCACATTACTCCTGGTTGATATTACTTATGTTATAAGCCAACATAAGACTCGGATGAAAGGTAACCTGCAGAAATAGTTGAACTGAAATTCCAAGTTTGAAGGGTGTCTTAGTACAATACTCTCAGGGGTTCTTCTAGTCTCTATCAGTCCAGAAGGTGTGGCATTTTCCAGGACTGTTTTGTTCTACATTTTTCTCCCATGCTATATGCTTCCCTCTGTTGTGTTTCTGGTCACAATAGTCAATAGTAAAAGACAGGCACCATCAAGTTCTCTTGGTGTCAGGTTATAAGAGGTTGTGCCTTCGATTTTATTCATTATTTTTTGTTCCACATAAGTACAGACAAATAGTTTTACTAGATAGCTGCTCATAAGCTTTCAATACCGCAGGTGCTACTATCCAGACTAGGATGCACATCATTGTTTTTGAGAACTATTTTATGCCAACTGAATAAGATGTCCCCAGGAGACTATGGTCCCAAATCTTTTGAGCCAGTAAACCAATCCTACAAATCACTGGAGGATGTCAGATGGATCTTGGCTGAAAACAGCAAATACCACAAAGATGTTTACTTGTTTGTGACTGTGTGATTCACAGCAAATTATGGATAACATTGTGGAGAATGGGAATTCCAGAACACTTAATTGTGCCAGTGAAGAATCTATATACAGATCAAGAGGCAGTCATGTGAACAGAACAAGAGGACACTGCATGGTTTAAAGTCAGGAAAGGGTTGCATCCTTTCATCATACTTTTTCAATCTGTATGCCAAGCAAATAATTTGAGAAGCTGGACTGTATAAAGAAGAATTAGGAATCAGGACTGGCGGAAGACTCATTAACAACCTGCATTATACAGATGACACAATTTGTTTGCTGGAAGCAAAGTGGATTTGAAACACTTACTGATGAAGATCAAAGACCACAGCTGTAAGTATGGATTGCACCTCAACATCAAAACAAAAATCCTCACAACTGGGCCTGTAAGCAACATCAAGATAAATGGAGAAAGGATTGAGGTTGTCAAGGCTTTCATTTTCCTTGGTTCCACAATCAATGACCATGGAAGCAGCAATCAAGAAATCAAAGACGCATCACATTGGAAAAATCTGCAGCCAAGAACCTCTTTAAAGTGTTAAAAAGGAAAGATATCACCTTAAAGATTAAGGTGTGCCTGACCCAAGCCATGGTATTTTCAGCTGCGTCATGTGCATGCAAAAGCTGGACAATGAATAAGAAAGACAGAAGAAGAATTGCTTCCTTTGAATTGTGGTGTCGGAAGACAATATTGAACGTACTACGGGATGCCAAAGGAACAAACATATCTATTCGGGAAGAAGTACAGCCAGAGTGCTCCTTGGAAGCAAAGATAGAATACTGTCTTTGGGCAGGTTGTCAGGAGGGATCAACCCCTGGATAAAAAGGATTGTAGGCATGGTGCAGGACACGGCAGTGTTTCATTCTGTTGTGCATAGGGTCTGTATGAGTCGGAACCAACTTGGCACCCAATAACAGGAAGCCTCTGCCACTGTGCCCCCTATGGTTTGTTATGTACATGTATACATGCAGCACACACAAACATATACACATATATATGCCTACAGATACACCTATACATACATGCATGTGCTTTTATTCACATAGTTTGAAGGAAACTCTGTGAAGAAAATTGGTGATGAACGGATGGAGAGAAATGGAGTGGCAGGCAGAAAGGAATGTAGGGTAAAACTTTTTCTTTTAACTATTGAACTTTAGGTAAAAGTTTATAATTTAATTTCTGGTTCAAAACTTTACACACACATTGTTTTGTCACATTACTTAAAATCTCCATAGTGTCATATTACATTTCCCTGTTCTACTCCAAGTTCCCCATGTCCGTTTCTGCAAGTTCCTGTCCCTTTCTGCATTCTCATCCTGCTTGCGGACAGAAGTTTCCCATTTGGTCTCATATATCTGAACAAAGAAACACATTCCACACATGTATTATTTTTTGTTTTATAGTTGTGTCTAATCTTTACCTGAAGAGTGGGTTTCAAGAATGATTTCCATTCTGAGTTAGCAATACATCTGAGGGCC
Organism: Procavia capensis; assembly: GCA_000152225.2. Classification (NCBI taxonomy): domain Eukaryota; kingdom Metazoa; phylum Chordata; class Mammalia; order Hyracoidea; family Procaviidae; genus Procavia; species Procavia capensis. The sequence goes on from KN686639.1 coordinate 22,286, forward strand.
ATGGCTTTGGGGTTCCTCCTGTTCTGTCAGACCATTAACCCTGGCCTTTTTATGTGAATTTGATTTCTGCTCTCCATCTTTCTCCTGCCCTGTCTAGTACTTTCTGTTATATACCTTGTCAGGACTGTCATTGGTAGTAACTGGTCACCATCTAGTTCTTTGGCTTCAGATTGGTGGAGTCTCCAATTTGTTCAGCACTTTGTCTTTTCGGCTAGTATTTTCATTGTGTCTGGTTTTCTTCACTCTCCTTTGCTACAAGTGGGATGGGACCAAATTATGTATCTTAGATGCCTGCTTTTAAGACTCCAGACACCACTCACCAAAGTGAAATGTATAAAGTTTTCTTTATAAACTATGTTATGGCAATGCACACAGACAATACCTGAAACTGTGGTCCCCAATCCCCAGCCCTAGCTATTCTGTCTCTTAAAGTGTTTGGATGTATCCAGGAAATTTTTTTGCTTGCTTTAGTCCGACTCGATGGCACTTGGCTTGGCTTGGCTTAGTCCAGTTGGTATGACTTCCTCTATAATATGTGTTGTCCTTCCCTACACCAAGTTGATCCTTGTCTACTATCTAGCAGTTAGCAATTTCCCCTTTGCCTCCCTCACCCGTACTTGTAACCACCAAAGAATACCTTTTCAGGAGTGGAGTCAAGATGGTGGCATAGCTATATGACCTTGCTGAAACCTCTAAAAACAAAGAATTGCACATTAATTAATTGACCAAATTGAACATTCCAGGAGGCCTGAACACCTGGTAGCAAAATATAAGAACAGACTAGGTGACAGATCACAGGAATACCATGCCACCATGCAGGGAACAATGTAGCACTGGACAGAGAGACCCTGCATGCAGAAGTTGAGGTGGGAAGAGTAAAACTCTCCAACCAAAACAAAGTCACAGTATGGGACTAAGAGGCACCATGAGGGCTGCAGTGACACTGACCCCAGCAAAGATGACTGACATCAGCCTAAACAAAGCATCCCAGGGCCAAATGCTTCCATGCAGGTCAGAGGGGATTGAGACAAGGCTGGTTGGTAATCAGGTGGCATTAGGACCCAGCGGCCTGGAAAGCCTTAGAGCAGCACAGGGCTAGGAGGGTTGGGTCCAACAGACTGTGGAATGGCGATGGGAATGTGTGTATGTCCAGATAGCAACGTGGGTGCTTGTGTAGCCTGGGGTCAGTATAGGCTTGGGTGATTTGTGTGACATGAGGGTGGCAGCATCAGCAGTGTAGGTGACATGCCTGACCCAAGGGTGGTAGCAGTGGAGGCTAAGGCTATGTGCCTGGCCTTGGGACTGCAGCAGCTGTGGCAAGGGCAATACCCCTGGTCTGGAGGCAGCAGTGGCATGGGTGACACATCTGGCTGAGGGTCAGTAGTAGTGGTGCTGACACAGGTGACCCACCTGGCCTGTGGGCAGTGGTGGCAGCAGTGTAGGTGACCTGCCAGGCCAGGGGGCAGAGCAGCTGACTAGACCAGCCAGGGAGCAGCAACAACAGCAGTATGGGTGATGTGCCCAACCCACAGGCAGCAGCAGCAGAGGTATCCAGCCTGGGGCAGTGCAGGTAACATGCCCAGCCCTGGGGGGTGGTGGAGGCACGGGTGGCCTGCTTGGCCTGGGTGCAGCAGCAGCAACGGTAGTGTGGTTGACTCCCCCAAACTGGCAGCAGTGGTAGTGGTGCAAGTGACCTATCTCGCCTGGAGCCACTGCAGGAGATAAGATTGGCCACAGGTGGCAGCAGTGCAGGTGACACATCTGGCCTGGGGGCCGGGACACGGGTGATGCCTGAGGCCCAGGGGTAGTGGCAATGTCAGCAGTGCAGGGGATCCCCATGGCCAGGGGTGGTGGCGCAGAGGAGCATGGGCCAGAGCAGTGTTGGTCCAGGTGGGAGATTAAGAGACAGATGAGGCTAAAGGAGCACAACATAAGACAGTAAGACCAAGGAGTAAAAAGTCATCTGACCACATGGAGAAACACTGGCCCAGCTCTAAAAGAGACACCAGACAGGTCAACCAAATTACTAAGTTTCCAAAAATCAAGCCAGGTCAAAAGTCCTGAATATCCTTAGCTACAACGTAAACCACAATAACCTAACAAAAAACTACAACAACTTTCTGATGGCTCAGAGACAACAGTCAGTCTCTAAACATCTAAAAAGGCAGATTACCACGGCTTCTGAAAACTCCCAAAATAAAGAAGCAATGGATTTCCCAGATGAAAAATTCCTGCAATTATCAGAGAGAGAATACAAAAGGCTGATGTGCAGAGCAGTGTAAGATATCAGGACAGAGATCAGGCAAAATCAGCAGAGCACACTGAGAAATTAAACAAGTTGCAATAAATGCTTGAGCAACACTGACCCAAAATTCAATAGATTAACAAAATTACCAACTTTGATAACTCAATAGAAAGTCAAAGGGGCAAGAATGAGGAAATGAAATCAGAATTAGTGAGACTGAAAACAAAGTAAATGACACCAGCATACATGAGGAAAACTCAAATAAAAGATTCAATAAGAATAAAGAATTGCTAAGAGTTATGTGGGATTCTATCAAGAGGAGTAATATTTGAATGATTGGAGTACCAGAACAAGGAGGGATAGCTGAAAATACAGAGAGAATTGTTGAAGAGCTGCTGACAGAAAACTTCCCTGATATGATAAAATATGAGAAGATATCCACTCAGGATGTGAACTCAACCCCATTCAAAATATATCCCAAGAGAAATGCACCAAGGCATATTATAATCTGTCAATAAAACTAGAGATAAGGAGAGACTACTACAGGCAGTTAGGCTTAAACAAAAGATAACTAACAAAGGAAAATTATTAAGATTAATCTCAGATTAGTCAGCCAAAACCACACCAGCAAGAAGCCAATGGTATGACACACACTGCCAACCAAGACTTACATACCTTGCAAAACTGTCCCTCAAAAATGAAGGTGAAATTAGTACTTTCACAGATAAACAGAAGTTTAGAGAATTTGCAAAAACTAAACCAAAATTACAAGAAACAATAAAGGCAGTTCTTTGATTAGACAATAAATAACATCAGATGCACAAACATCTAATGCTCAACAGAGCATCTAGATACCGCCAGGGTAGGGAATCCAAAAATGACAGCCAAAGCCAAATCACAAAAAAAGAAATTCAGAGATCTCAGGATTTAATTGACAACAATGTTATATGAAAAAAGAAGGTCAAAATAATTACTCACAGATCTTTCAGATGTGGAGGAAGTCAAGGAGATACAAAGATATTGAAGTTTGGGTTAGTTTTAAATTAATAAAGGAGACTAAGGGGGTAACTATAAAAGAAACCTGTAATTCAACATGTCAAAATGACAAATTAAAAAACAAGCAAAACATGAAATCTCAGAAATTTCAAAAAAACAAACACTCAAAGATATGAAAAGGAAACACATAAAGAAAAAAGACCCAGCACAGAAAATTGAATGCTACAGAAGAATTGTCCACAACACCCAAAATGGAATAAAAATGACAGCACTAATATCATACATATCAATAATCACATTGAATGTGAATGGATTAAATGCACCAATAATAAGAACAGTCGCAGTTTGGATTAAAAAACATGACTCATCTATATGCTGCTTAAATAAGGGCCAGTCCTCAAATAGATATATGCATGCCAATGTTTACTGCAGCCCTCTACACAATAGCAAAAAGAAGGAAGCAACCTAGATGCCCATCAACTGACCAGTGATTAAACAAACTGGTGTATTCATACAGTGGAATACTACACAATGGTAGGAAATACCTGTTAATGTGGAACTATCTGGAGGACATTATGCTGAGTGAAATTAGCCAGATGCAAAGGGACAAATATTGTATGAGACCATTATTATAAGGTTGCAATAAATCATATAAGCACTGAAAAAGTCAATCTTTGATGGTTACAAGTACGTGGAGGGAGGAAGAGGCATTTTTACAAATTAGACAGCGGTTAGCATTTCAGTTGCCATGAGTCAGATCCGACTCGATGGCACTTGGCTTGGCTGGCTAGCATTTTGGTTGAGTGTAGGATGTGACAGCGCATACTAGAAGAGAGGTGCCCATAACTACTCCATTTCAAAACTGAACCATTCCACAAATGTGGCTCACCTCTTAGGAAGGACAGAGGAACACAGTCTGGGATCGGGGGATCATGTTCTCAGGGGACAGCTAGACTGACTGGCATACGCGAGCTTTCTATTTCTCTTAAGAAAATGCTCTGCATGCCACCTAGGTGAATGACATCTAGGACTTAAAAGCTAGCAGGCTGCCATCTAAATAGCATCAGATGGCCCCAATCCACCTGGACCAGAGGCAAACTCTGGAAATTGAGGACAGGATGAAAATATGAACCCAGAAGATGGAAGGAGCCATATGAGCCAAAGTCTGCTTCACCACAGAACCAGAAGAACTAGATGGGGTCCAGCCACCATCAATGACTTCCTGGATGGCATACACGGTATGGACCCCCGGACATAGCATGAGAAGGATTAGAGGGCAGAGCCAGAACGCTACCAAAGGACCATACTTGATGGATTGTCAGACTGGAGGGTCCCCTGGGAGCATGGTCCCCCAACTCTCTAACTCCAGACTGCATCAGGCACCAAGGACAGCTCTCCAGATAGAGACTGAACTGGACTACACGAAACATAGAGTAAGGCTAGCAACAAACAAATTTGGGATGTAAATGTGTTCGTGGGGGCTGTCCCAAAGGCTCATCACTG
>KN686641.1:9004-31049 GCA_000152225.2 Procavia capensis
AGATGATACAAACTAGTTCAAAATACAGCAGTGCTATTGCCCTGTTGACCTCTGTTGACAGGGCCCAACTTTAGGTGACACTGTATAAAGTACTTCTTTTCTGGTAGAAAAGTGCTCTCTTGTGGGTAGGCTCTGGCTCCTAAGCTAAGAATTAGGTCCAGCTGTGGCCACCATATCTAAGATGGCACCCTCCACATGGTTAGCAGATAGAGGGGTAAAGGTACCAAGACACAGTGAGTCCTCAGCCTCTGTTGCCAGGCCCCCACCATAGGCAACATTGTGTAAACTACTGCTTTTCTGTCAGAGAAGTGATGTCCTGTTTGCAGGCCCTGGCTCTCAGGCTAAGAATTAGGTCCTGTTAAATCTCCATTTCCAACATGGTGTCCCACACATAGGCCCCGCATTTACATAGAAACTATGCTGTGGCAGAGATAAAAAGAGAGACCCAAATCAGCTGGGTGTACACAGTCCTAATCCTGGCTCTCAAAATATGGCAGTTTCGTCTGCCTATCCCACCAGCAGTGCGTCTGAGACTAGTCGCTAGGCAAGACCCAGACCCACCCACAGGCCAAGACAGAGGAAAAAAATGTCACAGTGGTGCCTTACCTTCAGTCCGTGAGAGCCAGGGCTAGCCGGGAGCAGGAGTCAGCAAAAAAGAGGTGTTTTTTTGTTCAGTGGTATGGAGAACAAATCAACAGCCCTGTGTTGTATCCTGGGGCTCACTAGGTGTCCAGAAGGCTCCATTTGATTATCAATTCAGTTCTTGGTTTCCAGAAGAATATAAGGAGACGTGTGCTTATTCCGCCATCTTGCCACCCTCGTTTTGTTATTTTTTTCAATTGTTCTTCTGTCTCTACTCATTTAACTCTGCTCTGATTGTTATTGTCTGTTTTCTTCCAGTGCCTGAGAGGTTCCTCTGTTGCTCTATTTCTTCTTATTCAAGCTATAAAGTTAATTCTTTCATTTGGATCCTTTCTTTCTTCTGAATGTGCACATTTATAAAGATAATTTGACCTGTGAGCACTGCTTTTGCTGTATCCCATAGGTTCTAGTAAGATGTGTTTTCATTGTCATTTGATTCCATAAATTTCTTTATTTTGTTCTTGATGTCTTCTATAACCCTTTGCTTTTTGAGCAAGACATTGTTCAGTTTCCATGAGTTCAAATTTCTGCCTATGTTTTTTTTCCTGTTATTGACCTCAGCTTCTATGACTTTATGGTCTGAGAAGATGCTTTGCAATAATTCGGTGGTTTGGATTTTTGTTGAGATCTGCTTTACGTCCTAACACATGGTCTATTCTAGAAAATGTTCCATGTACATTGGAGAAGAAGGTATACTTCTGTGTTGATGGACAAAAAGTTCTGCATATGTTGTTGGTTAATTGTCACAATAAGATCTTCTGTGTCTTTACTGAGCTTTTTTCTGAATGATTTGTCCATTACTAAAAGTGGAGTGTTGAAATCTCCAGCTGTTATTTTGGCGTGATCTCATTTTTCAGTGTAGTCACTGTTTGTTCAGTGCATTAAGGTGCTCTGATATCGTGTGCATAAATATCTAATATTGTTCAGTCTTGCTTATGTATTGAACCTTTTGGGAATAAATAGTGATCATCCTTGTCCACAATGGTAGATTTTACATTATAGTCTGTTTTATCTGAAATTGCTTTGCTACATTTGCTCTTACTTGTGTTTTGTTGGCTTGGCATATAATTTTTCATTCTTTAATTTTCAGTTTATTCATATTTTTGAGTCTAAGGTGTGTTTCTTCTAAGTAGCGTATAGATGAATTGTGTCTTTTGATCCAGAATGTCACTCACTTTATCCTTATTGGTGCATTTAGTTCATTTATGTTTAGTGTAATTATTGATACATATGTGTTCAATGTTATTATTTTGATGTACTTATTTTTATGCAGTTGATGTTTTCTATGTTTTTCTTAATATTCTGTTATGGATCATTCTTCTTTATGGGTTGACTTCATCTTTTTCAGTGTTAGTTTTGTGTTTATTGAGACTCCTGTATTATGTTTCTTGTTTTGATATGTCACATTGTTATTTTGCTTTGCAACTACCCATGTGATCCCCCTTACTATTCTAAGTTTAAACCAAACTTTAACTTCTACCTATCTTTTAAATTTTCTCTCCATCTTAAAGGACTAAAGCTACTGCAATATATCCCTCTTTTTAGTTTAGTGGTATCATAGTTTTCTTGTTATAATCACTGGTTCCCTTCTTTTAATATTTTAGCTTTGATTGAACTTTGTGGGTTCCCTAAGTGGTAGGATTCTTCATGCTGTGTCCTGCATTGCCTCCTTAAGTATACACTTAATATTTTTGTTTTTCTAAACAAAGAGCTTCTTTCAGTAGTTCTTGAAGTTTTGGGTTTGTTTATTTGCAAATGTCTTAATTTCATCTTCAGACTTTAGAGACAGTTTTATGGGATACATAATTCTTTGTTGGAAGCTTTTCTACTTCAAGGCCTTGAAAGTGTCATCCCACTGCCTTCTTGCCAATGTTGTCTCTGCCAAAAAGTCAAAGAAAAGCCTACAGGACTTCCCTCTGAATGTTAGCTTTACCTTAAGCCTCACTGCCTTTAAGAGCCTCTCTTTATCTTTCATTTTATTAAGCTTGGTTATAAAATGTCCTGGTGTCTTTCTTTTTGAGTCTGGTTTTTATGGTGTTGGAAATCTATGTTCTCTTCTTTCATAATTTTAGGGAAGTTTTCAGTCAGCAACTTTACATCAGCACTGTCTGTATTTTCACCTATCCCTTCCTTCTCCGGAACTCCAGGTTTTCATAGATGATTCCTGTTAATAGAGTTCCACATATTTTGTAATGCTTCTTCATTTTTATTATTATTATTATTTTTTTTTTGATTACGTCTCTAAAATGTTGGAGTCAGTTGTTCTATCCTCAAGTTCAGTATCTCTGGCTTCTATTTCCTCAGTTTCACTCTTTTGGCTTTAGATTGAATTGTCTAATTGTGTTATTTTGTCATTGATCTGCTGGATTTCAGATTGTTCTTGTTCCATCAGTTCATATAAGCTGCCTCTTTTTTTTAATTTTGTTCTGTTCCATTTTCTTTAATCTCTAGGAGGGCTCTTTATATAATTCTTCTGTACTTGATTTCTAATAGATTCAGAAAGGCTTCTTCATCAGGGAAGTTTTTTCATTATTTTGGGAATCTCCAGAGCCATGTTTCTTTAAATGATTAGCTGTTGATTATTGCCTTCTTGCCATTTAGAGACTGTTCAGTTATTCCAGTGTTACCTCAACAGGAGCAATGGCATAATTCTGAGAGGGAACTGGGTCACCAGCCACCTCTATGTGCTCTAGTGACTGGCCCTAGGTAGACTCTCTGGGGTGGCAGGCTCTGCCTACTGTCTGGTAAAGATGGTGTACTACTTATGGAGTCACTGATGGGCTGTCAGACAATGCTATGATGTGAATCAGTGAATGGTGGAGGAGATGCTGCACAGCTGCTCAGCAGTCAGTTCTCCTGGTGGTCTGATTTTGAAAAGGTACTTTACTACTAGTGAGGAGCTGTCCAATAGCTGCATAAATCAATCAGACCCTCAGATGTGGTAGGCTCCACTTTCCAGGTGACAAAGAAGGGACCTCACAGGCCTTCCCCAGATGATGTGCTTCAAGTAGGGATGGGTTACAGCCTTGCTGCCATCCTCTGCCAGGCCCCATCTGTATCTCTGGGGACCACCATCCCAAACAGTTTTTCTGCTGGGATGCACATTTTGGATAGGAACTGCTGCTCTGTGTTAAAATTAGTCCCAACTAAGGCCTCTGGATGGGTGATTCCACCTCCCAGCTGACCAAGATGGTGTCCCATCCAAGCTGCATTTCTTGTTGTGAAACAGTAGAGTCTGTGGTGCAGGTCAGAAAAAAGAGGGTGTAGGGGCAGTGGTGCCCTCAGTCAGTAGTCAGGCTCTCAATATGTGGCTATCCAAACAACCTTTCTGCTGTGCTTTGTGCTGTTTACTTAAGCACCACAATTCAGCGTATTAGTTGGCTCGTGAACAGCCCCCACTCCTGGATAACAAAGAAGGCATCAGTACCTCTAGTGCTCCCAAATGGTGAATCAGCAGAAGCTGGAATGAACATGCCACTGCCTGGTCTTTAAGAGAGGTGGTTACCACCTTACTGGTGATTGCTCCACTCTGACAACCCTATGCCAGATCCCAGGGCTCCCTCGATGTCCATGCTGCTCCATTCAATTATCATTCCAGGCATTAATTCTCAGAGGGAATTGAAGAGATGTGTGTCTATTCTGCTATCTCGGCCCCGCTTCCTGTTTCCACTTCTAAGACAAATTTGTTTCCTGATATGCTCAGTACTCTTTGCCAACACCACAATTCAAAGCTGTCAATTCTTCTTTGGCCTTTCTTATTCATTTACCAGCTTTGGCATGTATACGAGGCAACCGAAAACACCATGCCTTGGGTCAGACACAACTTAACCTTCAAAGTGACATATTTGATTTTTAACACTTTAAAGCGGGCTTTCACAGAAGATAGTCTGAATTGCAAAGCAAATCTGATGCATCATTTGATTTCTTGATTGTTACTTCCATATGTGTTGATTGTGGATCCAAGTAGAATGAAATCCTTGGCAACTTCAGTCTTTTCTTTGTTTGGCACGATGTTGCTATTGTTCCAGTTATGAGGATTTTTTAAATTATTATTTTGAGGTATAATTTATACTGAAGGCTATAATTTTTTATCTTTATTAGTAAGTGCTTCAAGTCCCCTTTGTTTTCAGCAAGCAAGATTGTGTCACCTACATAATGCAGATTGTTAAATCAGTCTTCCTCCAATCCTGATGTTCCTTTCTTCTTCATATAGTCATGCTTCTCAGATTACTTACTTAGCATAAAAGCCAAATCCACAGCTGTAGAGTTGATTCCCACTTGTAATGACCCTATATAGCAAGATAGAAATGCTCTATGGAGTTTCCAAGGAGCTCCTGGAGGATTTGAACTGCTTACCTTACAGTTTGTAGCTGTAGCACTTAACCACTACACAAACATGGTTTCCTTACTCAGCATATAGATTGAATAAGTGTGGTGAAATTGTAAAATTCTGACATACACCTTTCTGAAATTAAAGCTTGCAGTACTCCCTTGTTCTGTTCAGACTACTGCCTCTTGATCTATGCATATTTTCCTCAGGAGCCAAGTTAAGTGTTCCGCAATTCCCATTCTTTGCCATGTTATCCATAGTTTATTGTGATCCACACGGTTGAAAGCCTTTGCATAGTCAATAAAACACAGGGAAGCTCATTTATAGTACTCTCTGCTTTCTTCCATAATCCATTTGACATTAACAATCATATCTTTTGTTACAAGTTATCTTCTGAATCCAGCTTCAATTTATGGCAATTCTCTATCAGTTACTGCTATAAGCGCTTTTGAATGACCTGTAACCACATTGTACTTGTCTGTTATATTAATAATATTATTTGATAATTTTGGCACTCTGTTGGATCACCTTTCTTTGAAATGGTTACAAATATGGATCTCTTCCAGTTGTTTGGTCAGGTAGCTGCTTTTCAAATTTCTTGGCATATGAATTAATGTTTACATTGCTGGATCCTTTTGTTGCAACATCCTAATTGGTATTCCATCAATTCCTAAAGTCTTATTTTTTGTCAAGGTCTTCAGGGCCAGTTGGACATCTTTCTTCAGTACCAACAGTTCTTGATCATTCTCGACCTCCTGAAATGGTTGAACACTGACCTATTCTTTTTGGTACACTGACTAGATGATGGAAAAGCTCAATATCGGAATAAAGCCAAGTTCAAATGAGGAATGAACCATGAATTGTTCACATGAAAGTTCAAGTTGAGGGTGAAGAAAATTAGAGCAAGTCCATAAGAAGTGTGACCTTGAATATATCATATCTGCATTTAGAGACCATCCCAATACTACTGACTTACAACCAGACAAGTTGTATAATGACGTCAAGTGTATCATACATGAAGAAAGCAAGGGGATCTTAAAAGGACAGGGAAGAAAGAAAAGACCAAAATTGGATGTCAGAGTAGACTCTCAAAGTTGCCCTTCAACACAGAGTACCTAAAATGAAAAGAAGAAATGGTGAACTAAAAGAGCTCAACAGAAAATTTCAAAGGACAGCTCAAGAACTCAATGTAAAGCATTATGATGAAAGGTACAAAGACCCAGAAATATGAAAAGAAAAGACAAGAACATTCTGGCATTTCTCAAACTAAAGCAACTGAAGAAATATTCAAGCCTTTACATTCAATCCTGAAGAACTCTAAAGGGAAAATATAAAATGACACAGAAACATTAAAAGAAGACAGAAAGAACCAAATTTTAGATGCCTCAAAGTAGAATAATCCTAATAACAACAGGCAGTAAAATAAAAAAAGTAAAAAAAAAAAAAAAGCTACTCAATAAAATTATGAATATATTTTCCCAGCATTAGTTTAGGTTATTACTGACTAGTCAAACTTCACACATGTATTATGTGTAGCTCTTGTAAATTCTTTAGTGAAGGAAATGATAAGACTACCAATAGCAACAAGTCAGCATATGTATCAGAAATTCAAGTTATTTTCTTTTGAATGGATTATATGCTAGACTGCAGTCACTGTTCCGTGGTCTTTACCTGTTAATAAATTTGGAAGTCTGTGAATGTCTATAATGACTCGTCACTTCAGATGTCTTCCACATCTGACTTTTTGTGATTTCTCTCAACTGGATATATTTATTCGTTGAAATGGTAAGTTAAAAGCTTTAAGCCAGGGGAATAACTCTTAGGTCAAATGATATGGTAAAAAGAAATGATAACGATGACATTTTATGCACATTTCAGGTAATTTTAAAAAAATTCAAAGGAAGTAATAATTGAACTGAGGTTGTTCAAATGTCCCTCCTTTAAGGAAGGACTCTTGACCATGAGAAACCATCTACAGGCATGTACATGTGCTTTTGTATATTTGTTCGTATGCATTTTGATTTCTCTTATAAATAGATACTACTTAAACACTAATTTATTTGTACTTATCACTCATGACCTATAAATGTCATTGCAAATTTGAGATGCATGATTTTAATATTCCATTTAAATCTCAAGTATGATGATATTGCTGAGAAGCTTTTCAGTTTAACAGAAGATACTCCCCAGGCCTGAAAGTAGAGAGGTAACATATGCTTTATTATTGCAAAGGGAGAACTAGGAAGTGGAATGATGAATCTAGCTCAGAAAATGGATTCGTTTTAGTGCCTTTCTAATACTTTAGAATGTTATCACATGTACTAGAAGCATGATAATACTTTATTCAAGATAAATAGATTTCAAACAGAAACCTACTTAAATATCACATAATTATCTTGCACCACATGGCCAAACAGCATTAAAAGTAGACAGAGGAAAACAGCACACTCAATCTTAGGAGCCACACTAAAAGATCTTGGGTTGCTCGTGTACACTGGTTTCATTTATCACCAGACTCTACTTAGTTAATCCCACATTAAAGAATTTTTTATTAGTAGATGCACAATTAGTGCAATGGAATAACTCTGAAAAAACAAGTGGCAAGTTCATATTCTTGTTGTTGCCTGTTTTCTTTCCTTTTTAACATTGCCATTAATTTCAGGATCATAGCTACTCAAGATATGTTACAAGCTCTCTGTTCTTGATAAATGTCACTCTAATAAGCAAACCAACAACACTTAGCATTTCCTCCTACTTACCTATTTTTCCTTCTTTCTTTTTAAGTCGATGCTTTAAATATTATTGTGTGTACATGACAGTATATGGGAGAGAGAGAATATTGTCTTTTTCTTTTTTTTCTAATTTAACATCTATTCTAATGATGGGACTTCAGAATGATATATAGTGCATTCTCTTTAGCAATCTAATTGATACTTCTGGTTTTCCATCATCTTCCTGAGGAGATCTGACATCCTTACAGATAAAGGTCTAGGGCTAGGATACTTCCAGATGAAATGTTCTTTTTAAAAATTAAATGATAAATTAAACTCTTTTAGACAGCTTGATTGCCAGTAGGGGTAAGCTAAGTTTCAGCTGAATTAATTACCATGTGCATTTCAAAATAGAAGGACATGTTCAATAAATATATTCTCCTTTAATTCTTGAATATAACCATGTGGTTTATTAAAGGGGATTGTAGGAAGTTGAGAAAATGACAAAAAAAAATTGAACAAATGGCAGTTTACAATATCTACTAATAAATATTCCATACATTTCACATTATAAAATTAGAATTCATATGTATGAGAAAGAGTGGCACTTCAAATTGGCTTATTATTTTATAAATTCAGTGAAATGTTTATTCCATACAAAATCACATAAAGTATGACTTTTATGATAAATATACTTGCATTATTATTAATGTTGTTACATGAATAGAAATATATGAATATATGATTTCTAATTGCACTGCCTTTTAGTCTAAGAAACATGTCTAATAAGAATAAATAAATAAAAAATATTAGTATTCTATAACATAGAGAAAATTATTATTAAGCATGAAGGGGAATACATATTGGAGTAGAATAAAATGAATTGCAGAGACATGTAGTTCATTGAAATATGAGCAATCACTGAGGCCAGGAACTATGTCTGTCTTACTTGCTATAACATTTTATCAGTGTCTTGTATATAATAGATGATCAATAAATACTTATGAAAAATTTAAATAATTTCTTATGATAAATGCAAAGAATAGAAACTACATTGTACAGTTGCTTTGGTGGTTACAAAGCTAATCTTGGCTGAAAACAGAGAAAGCCAGAAAGATGTTTCCCTCTGTTTTGTTGACTATGCAAAGGCTTTCCACTATGATCACAGGAACTTATGGAAAACATTGCAAAGAATGGAAATTCCAGAACACTTAATTGTACTCCTGAAGAACTTGTATATAGACCAAAAGGGACTCACTGAAAAAGAACAAATTGATACCGCCTGGGTGATGTCAGGGAAGGTGTACATCAGGGTTGTGTCCTTTCACCATACTTATTCTATCTGTATGCTGAGGGAACATGTCAAGAAGCAGGACAATTTAAAGAGCGACGCAGCATCAGAGTTGGGGAAACACTCAGTGACAACCTGTGTTATGCACATGTCATAAACTTGTCTTGTTTGCTGAAAGTGAAGAGAATTTCATGTATTTACTGATGAGCATTAAAGACAACAGCTTTAGATGTAGATTAAATCTCAACTAAAAGAAAACGAAAGTCCTTACAACAAGACCAATGAACAGTATCATAAATAAATGGAGAAAATACTGATTTTGTCAAGAATTTCATTTTATTTGTATCCAAAATCAATGCCTATGGAAGCAGCAAACAAACTAAAGATGTATTTTGCTTGGTATATATTCTTTATATGACCTCCTTGAAGTGCTAAACAAAGATACCATGCTGAGACTTAAGGTGTACGTGATCCAAACCATGGTATTTTCATAAGCTTGCCAAAGTAGGGCAATGAATAAGAAAGACTAAAGAAGAATTGATGCCTTTGAATTCTGATGTTGGTAAAGAATGTTGAATATACCCTGGCCTTCTAGATGAATGAGCAAATCTGTCTTGAAAGAAGTACAGCCAAAATGCCCCTTAGAGGAAAGCACGAATTGACACAGTAACTGGAACAACAGGGCCAAACATGGCATTGATTGTGATGATGGAGCAGAAATGAGCAGTCTTAAATCTGTTTTCTACAGGGTGACTCTCAGTCACAATCCACTTGATGGCACTTTTAGGTTGGGTTTTCTTTAGTTATGACCTATAAGTTGGAATTGACTCAATGGCAGTAATTTATTTATTTATTTTTATGCAGTCTGAACTTGATCAAACATGCAAGGTAGATGCATTGATGAATGCTGATAATTTATTGATAATTTCACTTTGAATAGAATGCAGAAGTTGAAAACAAAAAGAAGACTCAGTAGTAGGAAAATATGTTCTTGGTGACAGAAACCATGCTGGAGATCGTTTTGGAATTTTTTTTGAAGACCCATTACTTATTCATTGAAAGTATCTTTTTACAACAACATAAAAAGTGACTATATACATATGGACTTTGTCTGATGGAATACACAGGAATCAAACTGACTACATCTGTGGAAACAGACGGTAGGAAAGCTCAATATCATCGATCAGAACAGATCATTAATTGCTAATATGCAAGTTCAGGTTGAATCTAATAAAACAAGTCCATGACAGCAAGAGTGCAACAGTGAATATTATATACCACTTAAATTTAGAGAACATCTCAAAATTAGATTTGACCCATTCAGCAATAATGATCAAATACCAGAGGAGATGTGGAATGATATAAAAGACATTACACATGAAGAAAGCAAGGATTCACTAATAATAAAGGAAAGGAAACAAAAAAAGATCAAACTATATATCTAACAGACTCTGGGAATTGTCCCTCAGTGTAGAATAGCTAAAGTAAATTGAAGAAACGATAAAGTAAAATAGCTGAACAGAGGATTCAAAGGGCCACTCTAGAGGATAAGGTGCTATGATGAACTGTGTAAAGATCTGGAGTCCCAGTGGCAACATGAGAACAAGAAGGGTGCACCCTGAGAACTCTGCTAAAAGATCACAATTCATGGCCCAAAGGCCTGGGGCTTCCCCTGGGAGCATGGCCCCTATATCTGATGCTGCACGTGATTATAAACCATTAACTGAGGTCACCGCCTCAGACAGGAATGGGTTGGACTCAGCAACACAGAGTGACCATATCGTGTGTGCACTTTATGGTTCTATGCATCTATAGGATGTTGTTTGACTATCCTCTTACTAGAGGAGAGTGGAAAGGGTAGAGATTAGAGTATAGGAGATTGCTAAGAGGATATGACTTGTATAGAAGGGAAAGGAGGAGTGTGCTGTCACCAGGCAAGGAGGGCAGTAGGAGCGGCACATCGGCAGGTGTGCAAGTTTAAACTGGATTTTACACTTTCACTCAATCACAATAATATATATATAAGATCTGGAGTTAGAAAACATTAAAAGAGGAACACACATTGAATTTTTCAAGCTGAAAGAACTGAAGAAAAAATTCAAGCCTCCAGTTGCAATATTGAAGATTTCTTCTGAGAAAATATTGAAGGATGTAGGAAACTTTAAAAGATGGAAGAGCCGTTGTATGAAAAAGATTAATGGACACAGAACCATTTCAGGAGACAGCACATGATCAACAACGGACGGTAATGAAGGAAGATGTCCAGAATGCACTGAAGTCACTGGCAAACAACAAATCTTCAGGAATTGCTCAAATATCAATGGAGATATTACATCAAATGAAAGCAGCTCTGGAAGTATTCCCTCATCTATGCCAAGAAACTTGGAACTGGCCATCTGATTAGAAGGAATATATGCTTGTGCATATGATCAAAAAGAATGTGGAAATTATCAAATGATATATCTAAAATCACAGTCAAATAAAATTTGCCAGTAGTTCAAAAGTACACACTTATGTATTAACATGTAAAATACACAATGCATGCAATTAATACCTTCATTTTATATGTTAAAATGACATGATGAAATCTAAATTAATTGTCGAAAACCTAGAGGGAAAATATAGTTTCTTCTCATTTATTTGGTGGCAAATATCTTTATTTTTTCCATTCTTTTTCTGAAATTCCCAGTAAAAAATTTAAAACTGCTTGAGATTAAGAAATGAACATCATAACAATAGTTCTGCATTTAAAGTTCTTTAACTGTTTAGCCATTTTTCCTTTGCTTTATACTTTTCAATGTGTTTTCATATATTATACTCTCCATGTTAGTATTGTATTCGGCTTTAAGTAACAGGAACCCAAATAGTGCAAAGACAACCGCTGGTGGCACTGGCTTAGGCATCTGTTAGTGTCGCATTCAACATGTCTGAGTTCTCTTGAACTGTCTTTACAACCTGTATCCCACTAGTTATATATATATCATTGTTCTATAAATCAGATCTTACTCAAGACAGGAAAAAAAGGAGGGTTATTATATTTTAGGTACATCTACCTGTAACCAGGAGAGCAAACAATTTTAGAGAACTCATATTTCTGGCTGATTGTGTGTAAACAGAAAAAAATTTAGGCCATCACCATGCTAGAAGGCCAACTCTAGTGGCAAAAGTAGTGAGAAAAACCGGGAAAGGATTTTTGCTATTTGCTTGAATTAACTCTTGAGGTACCAGATATTCTCTAGGATTTAGTTCCACAGCTACGGCTGATATCAGCCCTGATTGATTCTTGTTCTTACCTACGTGGTTGTAAAATATTTTAAACATTGTCCCGAGGTCCAACTCAAGTCATAATCTGTTCCAATATGCCTTTACCTCAGAAAATAGTAACAAATTGGTCTTAATCTGCATAACTGAAAAAATATATATTTTTTCCATTAAAAAAATCCCTTGCCAGCTTTCTATTCAGGTACAAAAATACTAAACACTGTTAAAATAAATATTATTACTTTCCCAGCTCCCACCCAGATACCATGTTAGTTATGTATCACACTGCTGAGATCTCCCAAAATGTACCACATGTCTATTTATCTAATCCAAGGGTTAGTGATGACATAGTCAATTGTAATTAAGTGACATTTACCTAACAGGAAATGCTTATGTATCAAAAATTATGACTAAGTAAATACAAGTATTTCCTCTATATATCACTACTATATTCAAAGGCAAAACAGTAGCATTTATTTCCTTGGTATAGATTAAATGGAAGATGAATTCTGTTTTATTCATATATATTCTTGAAAAAAAAATCCTCTAATACCACCTGTCATTTAACCTCAGTTGACTATTAAATTTACTATATTACTTTGACTTTCATGAATCTCGGAGTCTTGGATTTAACATACTTATTTTTACTTCAAGTTTTCAAAGACATTTATAGATTAATGCTCAAACTTCTTCATTCCTCACCCTTTTCCTGATATTCCTTCACCTCATTTACTCCATTGGTGGGGTTAAACTTATTTTCGAAATCCTGTCTAAACTGCTGAACACTATTTTGCCTCAGTCATTACACCAGCCAATCCAACTAAACCCTATATTTAAATGAGATCTTGCTAAGGACTCACCTTTATTTTACTAACACCTGATTTCTGTAGCATTGTGTTCAAAGGCTTGCACTTACCAGATTTTTTTTAAAAAAAGCTCTTAGGCAAAATCGAGGCCAATTGGCACAACTAGCGTTTTGCTAAGAGAGCTCTCTGCACCCCACATTGGTGAGTGGCGTCTGGGGTCTTAAAAGCTGCCAAGCTGCCATCCGAGGACACAGCAAATGGTTACAACTCAGCAGGAATGGATGCTTACCGAGGACCAAAATGACATGCGGTAAAGACAACCTAGAAGACAGAGAGACCCACAAGAGTGGGTGCCTGCATTGACTTGGGACTGGAAGAACCAGATGGTGCCCGGCCACCACCAGTGATAGCCACGATGGAGCTCACAGAGAGGAGTCTCACTGGCAACACAAGAATAAAAAGGAGTGCGTCCTGAGATCTCCACTAAAAGACCTCAATTGACGGTGCAGCGGTTTCGGGGTTCCCCTGAGAGCATGGCCCCCGGCCCTGATGCTGCCCTTACCCATAAATTATAACGAAGGTCCACTCTTTGGACAGGAATGGATTGGACTTGGCAATGCACAGTGACCATATATTGGATGCACTTTATGGCTCTATACATCTATAGGATATCATCCTGCTGACCTCTGGCTGGAGGAAGGAGAGTGGGTGGGAAAGAGGGGAAAGGAGGCTGTTGGGAGGATGAGACATGTATGGAGCAGAGAGGAATAGTGTGCTGTCACCGGACAGGGAGAGCAGAGGAAGCTCTATATAGGTGGGCATGTAAATTTATACGGGAATGTACATTTTCACTCAGTCATGTTAAAAAAAAAAAAAAAGTTTCACAAAGCTAATTTTGAGCTCTTTCATTTTTGTAAAATAGCACAACATTATTATTACTTATAGTATGCTGTTGTTCTATATTATCAAGTCAATTCTAATTCACATTAACCCAATAGGACAGAGCTGCTGAATTACCTACAGGGCTTCCAAGGGCCAGTTGAGAGATCTGAACTGCTGATATTTTGATTAGCATCTGAGCTCTTAACTGCTATGCCACCAGTAGCTCTTAACTGCTATACCTTCAGTATATCCACTGCCATTGAGTTAATTCCAACTCATAACAACCCTATAAGGCAGACTACAACTGCCTCAAAGGGTTTCCAAAGAGTGCCTGGTAGATTTGAACTGCCAATCTTTTGGTTAGCAGTCATAGCATTTAACTATTAGGCCACAGGCTGTCCATATAATTACTGTTAAACTACAGACATTTTATGAATTGCTATTTATATTATAGTGGAGGACAGCTACCTGGCCAACTGACTAAAAGAGGTCCTTATTTATGCCCATTCCAAAGAAAGGTGATGCAACAGAGTGTGGAAATTGTGTAACAACATCGTTAATATCACACACAAGTAAAATTCTGCTCGAGATCATTCAAAATGACTGCAACAGTATATTGACAAGGAACTGCCAGGAATTCAAGCTAGATTCAGAAGAAGATGTCGAACCAGAGATATCATTACTGATGTCAGATGGATCTTGGTTGAAAGCAAAAAATATCAGAAAGATGTCTACTTGTGTTTTATTGACTATGCAAAAGCATTCAATTGTGAATCATACTGAATTATGGAGAATGTTATGAAGAATGGTAGTTCCAGAACACCTGATTGTGCTTTTAAGGAATCTGGATCAAGAGGCAGTTGTGGGAATAAAACAAGGGGTCACCGCGTGGTTTAAAGTCAGGAAAGATGTGCATCAGGGTTGTATCCTTTTACCATACCTTTTTAATCTCTATGCCAATTAAATAATCCGAGAAGCTGGATTATATGAAGAAGAACGAGGCATCAGGATTGGAAGACAACTCATTAACAACCTGCATTACCCAGACAACACCATTTCACTTGCTGGAAGTGAAGAAGATTTGAGACATTTATTGGTGAAGACCAAGGACCACAGCCTTCGGTATGAATTGCCCCTCAACATCAGGAAAACAAAAGTCCTGACAACAGGAACAATAGGCAGCACTGTCATAAATGGAGAAAAGACCAACGTTGTCAAGGATTTCATTTTGCTTGGGTCCATAATCAATGCTCATGGAAGCAGCACTCAGAAAATCAAAAGACACATTGCATTGGGAAAATATGCTGCAAAAGATGTCTTTAAAGTATTCAAAACTAAGGATGTCAACTTGATGAACAAAGTGTGCTTTACCGAAACCATGATATTTTCAATTGTATCATATGCATGTGAAAGCTGGACAATGAACAAACAAGACAGAATAATTGAAGCCTTTCAGTTGTGGTTTTGGAGAAGAGTGCTGAATATATGATGGACTCCTAAAAGAACAACAAGATCTGTTCTGGAGGAAGCACAACCAGAGTGCTCCTTGGAAGCACAGATGGCAAGACTGCATCTTATATACTTTGAACATGTTGTCAGGATGGATCAGTCCGTGGAGAAGGACATTATGCTTGATAGAGTGGAGGGTTCAGCAAAAAAGAGGAAGATCCTCAATGAGATGTGTTGACCCAGTAGCTACAACAATGGGCTTAAACATAAAAAAATTGTGGGCATGGTGCAAGACTGGTCAGTGTTTCTTTTTTTGTTGCTCATAGGGTTGCTATGAGTCAGAACCAGCTCAATGGCACCTAACATTTATATTCTATTATATCCCAACAAGAACTGGATATTACTTGAAGGCTGTCATATAACATTGACGAGGATGTGCAAATTTGGCATTGTACCCTTTTTCTGTCTTCATTGAAAGAAGTGTCAAAAGATTCGATTTAGAATTTTTTTTAGTCACTTATTCAAATATTGCCTTTCCACACTGGAGCTGATATGAGATACTTTATGTTCAATTAAAATTAGATTGAATCTATTAAATATGGCAGGTTGGGTGGTTAATATAAAACATTTATCTATAGATGCTCAAACTTGTAAACAAGAATCTATATACCATAAACAGAATCTTTTTTTTTTTTTTTCTCCATAAGAGTAAAGAATCACTGCAGGATGTAACCCAAGGGTTGCCTCTCAGACTATAGTAGGATCAGGAAGCAAAAATACTAAGTAAAGGGTGACATAAATTAGTCCAAGGAAGAGAAAATCAAAGATTAAATTCCTGTAGATGAAGAGTTTTCATGTAAAACTCACATCCATTTACAAAGAAGAAATTGATTTATTATATTTCAAATAATAAATTTGGAATAAATAAGGAACTGCTTATAGCTTAGGAGGTGTTCAAGTCACTGAAATAAATTAGTGACAAAGATTTAAATTGCTTTACATAGAAATATTCACTAAAAATTATGAATCAATTCTTAAATGAAAATATAGCTAAAGATTGTTTTCTGTATAGCTAGTAGTATCCTTTCATTTTTAAAATTTTATTGTGATTTGGCAATAATTTACACAGCAAATAAGTTTTCTGTTCAACTAGTCATATAGATTATTCCATGGCATTGACTACTATCTCTGTATTTACCCACATGCTACCTCATTTGCACTCATTGATTGTTCTAGGGAGCACATTCCTCACAGTTGTTTTTATTTAATTCAATAGGCCAATCTATTATTAGTTGAAAGGTAATCTCCAGGAGTAGCCTCAGTTTCATGTAAACGGAGGTCTTAGAATGATAGTCTTGGGTGTTCCTTCAGTATCCCCAGTAAGTTGGCTTTTTCATGAATTTCAGGTTTGTTATACGTTCTTGTTTCATTCTAACTGAGGTCTTCTATTTTTGTTCCTGGTCAGAGTCATAGTGGTGAGTCTGCACTATCTGTTTCTTCTGGTCTCAGATTACAGGAGACTGTAGTTCCTCTGGGCCACCAGTCCTGTGGACTAAGTTTTCCCTTGATTGATTCTTTGGTTCCTTTCACTCTCCTTTGCCCAGAGAAGACCAACAGTTGTATCTTAGATGGCCACCTGCAAGTATTTAAGACACCAAATGCTACTCACCAAACTCGACTCGACGGCACTTGGCTTTTTGGCCTATGCCAATTGACCCAGATGTCCCCTGAGACTATGACCCTAGCTTTCAAACCTAGTAACTCAGAGGTATTTGAAAATATGTCTAGGAAGTTCCCATAACTACACACTCTATGTATGCTATTATGTATGTGTACATATACACATATGTGTGTATGTGCACATATACAAGCCAAGTGCCTGGCTGACATATAAGTATAGTTGTGGGCATTTGTATGTGTATATTTGTGTGTTGTGTATGTACACTTATATATGCCCATGCAAATACTTCTCTATACCCTCCCATATCTATATAGCACAAATATCTACCTATGTAATGATTCACAAATTTGGGGTTGTTATTAGTGTTGTTTCAGAACCAAATGTTACAACATTGAACTGTATCTAAGAGTAACCAGTACTTGTCCTTTATTCTTGCATAACTCTCTGTGTCTTCATTTACCTTGGTCATATTGTGTGGACTTGATTTATATCCTGTATTGTCTTTCCTGCCACCAGAATTAGCAAGAGTCTGCTATCTATTAAGTAATTCTCTCATTCCTGTCTGATAACCATCAAAGAACTTTGCTTTCTATGTTTCAACCTATTCACATTTTATAAAAGTGGTATCATATAGTAATTGTTTTTATGATTGATTTATCCCATTCAATACGTCTTACAAATTCATCCATTTTGTAAGATGTTTTGTGAACAGTTCATTATTCTTTATTGCTGCATATTGTGCTAGTGTACACATATACCACATTTTGTTTATCCATTCGTCTCTTTCTGGATGTTTAAAATTCTTTCCATATTCTTGTTTTTGTGCGTAATATTGCAGTGTCACTGGTCTGATGGATCTTACAGTTTGTATTTCTAGCTTTTTGAGGACATATTCTACCATTTTCCACATGGGTTTTACCATTTTATGGTCCCACGAGCAATGTATGAGTTCCCGTCTCCCCATAACTTCACCAACATTGATGTTTACTGTTTTTTGTTTCTTTTTTGACTTCTTTTTCTTTTTATTATGACTGAGTGAAATGTACATTCCCATATAAATTTACACGCCCACCTCTACGCAGCTTCCACTGCTCTCCCTGTCCCGTGACAGCACACTGTTCCTCTCTGCTCCATACATGTCTCATCCTCCCAACAGTCTACTTTCCCCTCCTCTCCACCCACTCTCCTTCCTCCAGCCAGAGGTCAGCAGGATGATATCCTACAGATGCATAGAACCATAAAGAACACTATCAGGTAACATGATATCAGACTATAGTTTTAACATTGTATCTGTCTTATGGCTAACAGCTGGGAAAATCTCTTAAAGTGCTTGTTAGTAAACTGAAGGTCTTTTTTTGGTGAAATGTCTGTTCATGTCCTTTGTTCATTTTTGATTGTGTTGTTTGTCTTTTTGTTGTTGAGGTTTTGAAGTTTTCTGTCTATTTTACAGATTAGACAGTTGATATATTATTACCAAATATGTGTTTTTCCAGCCTGTAGGTTTTCTTTTTACCTTTTTGATGAAGTCTTTTAATGAGCATTAAGTACTTAATTTTTAGGAGGTTTCGGTTATCTGTTTACCTTCTGTTGTTTGTACATTTTTAGTTGTGTTTGATAGTGTATTCATGCTATAATTTAGGATGCCTAGTTTTGTCCCTAGCTCACTGACTATGCAAAGGCATTCAATTTTGAATATCATAAAAAACTATGGATAGCATTTCGAAGAATGACAATTCCAGAACACTTACCTGTGCTCATGAGGAAACTGTGCCTCAAATAAGAGGCAGCCATTCAAATAAAGCAAATGAAGTTTAAAGTCAGGAAAGGCGTGGTCAGCGTTGTATCCTTTTATCGCAGTTACTCGATCTGTATGGTGAGCAAATAATCTGAGAAGATGGACTTTATAAAGGAGAGCAGTATATTAGAATTGAAGAAAGACTCATTAACGATCTGCATTAAACAACACAAACTTTCTTGCTGAAAGTGAAGAGAATTTGATGCACTTGTTGAAGAACATCAAAGACCACAGTCTTCACTATAGATTACATTTCAACATAAAGAAAATAAAAAATCCTCACAATAAAGACCAACAAGCCACATCATAATTAAGGGAAAAAAAGAGTGAAGCTGTTGAGGACTTTATTTTACTTCAATCTACAATCAATACCAATAAAAGCAGCAGTCAAGAAATTAAAGGATGCGTTTGATCACACCAATCTGCTGCAAAAGACCTCTACCAAGTGTTATAAAGCAAAGAAGACTAGGGTGTTTGACACAAGCCATGCTATTTTTGTTCTTTCTTTTTTTCGTTGTGATTTAGTAAAAATGTACATTTCCACATAAATTTGCATGCCCACCTATGTGCAGCTCCCACTGCTCTCCCTGCCCAGTGACAGCACACTCTTCCTCTCCATTCTATACCTGTCATATCCTCCTAACAATCTCCTGTCCTCTCCTCTCCACCCTCTCCCCTGCTTCCAGTAAGAGGTCAGGAGGACGACATCCTATAGATGTATAGAATCATAAAAGGCACACACGACATGGTCACTCTGTGTCACCAAGTCAAATCTATTTGTATCCGAAAAGTTGACCTCCATTATGATTTATGCATAGGGGCAGCATCATCAGCATTAGGGGCCATGCTCCCAGGGGAACCCCGAAGCCTCTGGACTGTTAATTGAGGTCTTCTAGTTCGGATCCGACTCGACGGCACTTGGCTTGGCTAGTGGAGATCTCAGGGTGCACCCCTTTTTATCCTTGTGTTGCCAGTGAGACTCCACTTTGTGAGCCCCATCACGGCTCTCTCTGGTAGTGCCCAGGCGCCATCCAGTTCTTGCAGTCACGTGTAGATGTAGTCACCTGCTCACGTAGGCCTCTCTGTCTTCTGGGTTCTTTTTCCCTGATGTCACTTTGGTCCTTGGTGATCATCCATTCCTGCTGATTTGAGATCATTTGGTATATCTCAGAAGGCAGGTTGGCAGCTTTTAAGACCCCAGACACCACTCACCAATGTGAGATGCAGAAGACTCTCTTAGCAAAATGCTAGTTGTACCAACTGGCCTTGATTTCCCCTGAGAGCAAGCCATGGCATTTTTAATCATCTCATATGGCTGCAAAAGCTGTACAGTGAGACAGAAAAACCAAAGAAGAAATTGATGGCTTTGAATTAGTGTGCTAGAAAAGAATATTGTATATATGGTGAACTGCCACAAGAACTAATAAGTCTGCCTTGAAAGAAGTACAGCCAGAAAGCTCATTAAAAGCAAAGATGGCAAGAATTCCTTTCTTGTACTTTGGTCATGTTATCAGGAGAGATCAGTTCCTAGCGAAAGACAGCATGCTTGGTAGAGTGTCAGTGAATAAAAGGAAGGTGCTCAATAAGGTAACATGACACAGTGGCTGCAATCTAGCCTAACAATGATTGTGAGAATATTACAGGACTGGAGCAGTCTTCTGTGCTGTTTTAAATACAGTAGCTATGAGTCAAAACCAACTTGATGGTCCCGAACAACAATTTGGTCCCTGTATTCTACAAGTTTGTAGGTTTAGGTTTTTCACTCATTTTGAGCTTGTTTTTTGTGTATGGTATGAGGTGTAGATGTAGTTTTATTTTTCTGCAAATGAGTATCATTTTATAACATTTGCTGAAGAGATTGTCTCTACCCCTTGAGCAGACTCAGATCTTTTATTGAAGATCAACTGTTCTTACCTGGATAGATTCACTTTTGTGTTCTCAATTCTGTTTCATTTGTCCACTTGCCTGTCATTGTATCAGTACCAGGCTGTATTGACTACTGTAGCTTTATAATAATTTTTGAGATCTGCAAGTATAAAGCCTCCTACTATTTAATTCTTCTTCAATAATACTTTAGCTATTTAGGGACTCTTTTCCATATAAAGTTAGAGATTATTTTCGCTTTTCATTAAAGAATGCTTTAGGGATTTAGATCAGGATTGCTTTATGTCTATAAACTATTTCGGTTTTTATTGACATTTATACAGTACTAAGCCTTCCAATCCATGAGCAGGGTATAGTTTACCATTTACATAGCTCTCTCTCTCTCTCTTTTTCTTTTTTTTTTTGCAGTAGTGCTTTGTAGTTTTCCTTGTCTAAGTCCCTGGTTAGATTTATTCCCAGATGATCTATCCTCTTGGAGGCTGTTGTAAACAGACTTATTTATTTCACTTTCAAAGTTCTCCTTATTAGTGTAGAGGAATTAAACCGACTTTTTTTTTTTTCTTTACAGATATGAAATAAGGTTTTATTGAAAATATTTACACAGGTCATTGCTCACTGAATGGTGGAGGTTTGACATAGCTGACATTCCACACATACTTACATACATTTTAAAACAACATATTCCAATTATTTAACCAGTCACAATAGAGACTGACTAGTCAAGTCTATTAACAAATACTCATTTTGCAACCTCCCTTTTCCCTTCTCCCAGCAAGATAAAACAGCTCCTGCCTGTTTGGCCTTGCACACATTTAACTGAGGAGAAATTTACTGAGTTCTGCCTCCTTGTGTCTCTCTCCAGGTGTATCCTGGATCAAGGCTCCCCACTACCCTGCATCTCAGAACATCCTGCAACTATTTATCATCAGAGTATAAACTGAATTTTTTGTGTGTGTTGATCTTGTATCTTACCTTGTATCTTGTATCTGTCTTTTCATTTCAGTAACTTCCTTATGGAATCTCTGAAACATTTTATATTTAAGATTATGTCATCTGCAAATAGGACTAGTTTTACTTCTTCCTTACAACTTGAATGCCCTTTATTTTTGTTTCTTGCCTTACTGCTCTGTCTGCTGCTTCTAGCACAGTACTGGGTAAGAGTGGTAATAGTGGGTATCATTGTCTGGTTCCTGTTCTCAAGAAAAATGCTTTCAATCTCTCTATACTGAGAATAATGTTGGCTATTGGTTTCATATAGACACTCTTGATAATGCTAAGAAATTTCCTTTCAATTCCTATTCACATGAGTGGAT
>KN686711.1:4183-23489 GCA_000152225.2 Procavia capensis
TCTCCGTAGAAGAATCACTATCTACTTTCTCTTGTTTGTATCTGTTCTGAATCTTAAGAAACTCACACCTTCTCATTTCACTGCCACGCTGTCTTTCACAAGTAGATTTGTTTCTGCCAAAGTAATGTTTTCACAGTTCTAAGTACTCCCAACTCCATGAACAACGTAGAATTTTCCAGTTATCTAAGTCTCTCTTAGTGTTTTATAGTTATAGCTCGGAGTTCTCTGTGTAAACCTCTGTAACTTCTCTGCGTAGATGAATCCCTGTGCACTTTCTCTTGTTTCTATCTGTTCTTCATCTTAAGAAACTCACCCTTTCTCCTTTCACTGCCTCTTTGTCTTAGAGAAGTAGAATTCTTTCTGGGAAAGTGATGTTTTCACATTGCTAAGTACTCCCAACTCCATGAGCAAGATATATTTTGCCAGTTATCTAAGTCTGTCTTATTGTGTTGTGTTTATAGCTGGGAGATCTCTGTGTAAACCTCTGTAACTTCTCTGGGTAGATGAATCGCTGTGTACTTTCTCTTTTTTCTATCTGTTCTCAATCTTAAGAAACTCTCACTTTCTCATTTCACTGCTTCGCTGTCTTACACAAGTAGATTTCTTTCTGCCAAAGTGATGTTTTCACAGTGCTAAGTACTCCCAACTCCATCAACAACGTAGATTTTGCCACTAAGTAAATCTCTCTTATTTTCTTGTAGTTATAGCTGGGAGTTCTCTGTGTAAACTTCTGTAACTTCTCTGAGTATAAGAATCGCTGTGTACTTTCTGTTGTTTCTATCTGTTGTTAATCTTAAGAAACTCTTACTTTCTCATTTCACTGTGTCTTATTAATGAAGTACATTTCTTTCTGAGAAAGTGATATTTTCACAATGCTAAGTACTCCGAACCCCATGAACAACGTAGATTTTGCCACTTATCTAAGTCTCTCTTATTTTCTTGTAGTTATATCTTGTAGTTCTCTGTGTAAACCTCTGTAACTTCTCTGGGTGGAAAAAGCACTGTGTACATTCTCTTGTTTGTATGTGTTCTGAATCTTAAGAAACTCCATCTTTCTCTGTTAACTGTCTCGTTGTCTTAGGCAAGTAGATTTCTTTCTCGAAAGTGATGCTTTGACAATGCTAAATACTCCCAACTCCATGAACAACGTAGATTTTGCCAGTTATCTAGGTCTCTCTTACTTTCTTGTCGTTATAGCTTTGAGTTCTCTGTGTAAACCTCTGTAACTTCTCTAAGTAGACGAATCACTATGTATTTTCTCGTGTTTCTATCTGTTCTTAATCTTACGAAACTCGTACTTTCTCATTTCAGTGTCTCGTATTAGAGAAGTACATTTCTATCTGAGAAAGTGATGTGTTCACAATGCTAAGTACTCCCAACTCTATTAACAACGTAGATTTTGCCACTTATCTAAGTCTCTCTTATTTTGTTGTAGTTATAGCTTGGAGTTCTCTGTCTCTACCTCTGTAACTTCTCTGGATAAATGAATAACTGTGTACATTCTCTTCTATGTCTTCTGAATCTTAAGAAACTCAATCTTTTTCTGTTTACTGTCTCATCGTTTTAGAGAAGTAGATTTCTTCCTGCAAAAGTGATGTTTTCACAATGCTAAGTACTCCCCACTCCATGAACAATTTAGATTTTGCCACTTTTCTAAGTCTCTCTTATTTTCCTGTAGTTATAGCTGGGAGTTCTCTCTGTAAACGTCTGTAACTTCTCTGGGTAGACGGATCAGTATGTGCTTTCTCTTGTTTTTATCTGTTCTTAATCTTAAGAAACTCATACTTTCTCATTTCACTGTGTCGTATTAGAGAAGTACATTTCTTTCTGACAAAGTGATATTTTCAGCATGCTAAGTACTCCCAACTCCATGAAAAACATAGATTTTTCTAGTTATCTAAGTCTCTCTTATTTTCTTTTACTTATAGGTGGGAGTTTTCTGTGTAAACCTCTGTAACTTCTCTGGGTAGATGAATCGCTGTGTACTTTCTCTAGTTTATATGTGTTCTAAATCTTAAGAAACTCAATCTTTCTCTTTTGACTGTCTCTTTGTTTTAGAGAAGTAGATTTCTTTCTGGGAAAGTGATGTTTTCACAATGCTAAGTACTCTGAACTCCATGAACAAGGTAGATTTTGCCACTTTTCTAAGTCTCTCTTATTTTCTTGTAGTTGTAGCTGGGAGTTCCCTGTGTAAACCTCTGTAACTTTTCTGGATAGAAGAATCACTATGTACTTTCTCTTGTTTCTTGTCTTTGTTTTAAGAAACTCATTCTTTGTCATTTCACTGTCTCATATTATAAAAGTAGATTTATTTCTGGAAAAGTGATTTTTTTCACTATGCTAAGTATTCCCAACTCCATGAACAATGTAGATTTTGCCACTTATCTAAGTCTCTCTTATTTTCTTGTAGTTATAGCTGGATGTTCTCTGTGTAAACCTCTGTAACTTTTCTGAGTAGAAGAATCACTATGTACTTTGTCTTGTTTCTATGTGTTGTAATGCTTAAGAAACTCAATCTTTCTCTGTTCACTTTCTTGTTGTCTTAGAGAAGTGGATTTCTTTATGGGAAAGTGATGTTTTGACAATGCTAAGTACTCCCAGCTCCATGAACAACGTAGATTTTGCCTGTTATCTAAGTCTCTCTTATTTTCTTGTAGTTATACCTGGCATTTCTCTGTGTAAACCTCTGTAACTTCTGTCGGTAGGTGAATCACTGTGGACTTTCTCGTGTTGGTATGTGTGGTAAATCGTATGGAAATGATGATTTCTTCGTTCACAGTCTTCTTGTTGCTATGAAGGAATCCGGTTGATTTACTGAAGTTTCTGTTGTTTCCTGTGACTTTGCTGTACTCCCCTATCAGTTTCAGAGTTTACTGATAAATTCACTGCGATTCTCAGCATGTACGATGGTATCATCTGTTAAAAAGCAAAATACGATGCTGGATTTTGTAGACGGAGAGCTTTATAGACGTGAGTTCTTTTCTGGTAAAGAGATGTTTTCACAATGCTTAGTATTCCCACCTCCATGAACAGTGTAGAGTTTTACAGTTATCTAAGTCTCTCTTTGTTTGTTGTAGTTAGGGTTGTGAGTTGTCTGTATAAATCTCTGTTACTTCTCTGGCTGCATGAATCACTATGTACTTTGTCTTGTTACTATCTCTTCTAAATCACATGGAACTCGTGATTTCTCCGTTCACTGTGTCTTTGTTTCCTTCAAGGAATCCTACTGATTTATGGAAGTTTCTGTGGTATCCTGTGAATTTGGTACACTTCCCTATCAGTTAGAGTGTTTATTTATATATTCCTTGCGATTCTCGGCGTTTACCATCGTATCCTCTGCTAAAAGATAGGAATGATGCTTGAACTTGTACTGGGAGTGTCTTATCGAAGTATATTTCTTTCTGGGAAAGAGATGTTTCCACAATGCTAAGTACTCCCATCTCCATGTACAGCGTAGATTTTGTCAGTTATCTAAGTCTCTCTTATTTTCTTGTAGTTAGCCTGAGATTTCTCTCTGTAAAGCTCTGTAACTTCTCTGGGTAGATGAATCACTGTGTAGTTACTCTTGTTAGTATCTGTGGTAAATCGCATGGAAATGATGATTTCTTCGTTCATGGTCTTGTTGTTGCTGTCAAGTAATCCAATTGATTTACTAAAGTTTCTGTTGTGTCCTGTGAGTTTGCTGTACCCCCCTATCAGTTACAGAGTGGATTTGTAAATTCCCTGCGATTTTCCGTACGTACAATCGTATGATCTGTTAGAAAGGAAAAAACGATGCTGAAAGTTCCACAGGTAATCCCTTACAGAAGTAAGTTCCTTTCTGGTAAAGAGATGTTTTCACGGTGCTAAGTACTCCTATCTCCGTGAATAGTGTAGATTTTTACAGTTATCTTAGTGTCTCTTAGTTTCTTGTACTTTCTCTTGTTACTGTCTCTTCTAAACCATATGGAACTCATGATTTCTCCGTTTACTGTCTTGTTCCTGTCATGGAGTCCTAGTGATTTACTGAAGTTTATCTTGTATTCTTATGAATTTGGTATACTTCCCTATCAGTTAGAGGGTTTATTTATATATTCCCTGCGATTCTCGGCATGTACCATAATATCATCACCTAAGAAGATAAGAATGATGCTGAAACCTGTACTGGGAGTGTCTTATTGAATAGATTGCTTTCTGGGAAAGAGATGTTTTCACAATGCTAAGTACTCCCATCTCCATTAACAGCGTAGATTTTGCCATTTATCTAAGTCTCTCCTATTTTCTTGTAGTTACCCTGGGAGATCTCCGCATAAACCTCTGTAACTTCTGTAGGTAGATGAATCAGTATGTACATTCTCTTGTTAGTATGTGTGGTAGATCATATGGAAATGATGATTTCTTCATTCACGGTCTTGTTGTTGCTGTCAAGGAATCCAGTTGATTTACTGAAGTTTCTGTTCTGTCCTGTGACTTTGCTGTACTCCACTATCAGTTGGAGAGTGTATTGATAAATTCCCTCTGATTTTTGGCATGTACAATGGTATCATCTGTTAAAAAGCAAAATACAATGCTGGATATTGTACAGGGAGTGCTTTATAGAAGTAAGTTCCTTTCTGGTAAAGAGATGTTTTCACGGTGCTAAGTACTCCTATCTCCATGAATAGTGCAGATTTTTACAGTTATCTTAGTCTCTCTTACTTTCTTATACTTTCTCTTGTTACTATCTCTTCTAAACCATATGGAACTCATGATTTCTCCATTTACTGTCTCGTTGTTCCTGTCATGGAATCCTAGTGATTTACTGAAGTTTCTCTTGTATCCTGTGAATTTGGTATACTTCCCTATCAGTTAGAGGGTTTGTTTATATAGTCCCTGTGATTCTCGGCAGATAGCATCGTATCATCGGCTAAAAAGACAAGAATCATGCTGAAACTTGTACTGGAAGTGTCTTATCGAAGTGGATTTCTTTCTGCGAAAGAGATGTTTTCACAATGCTAAGTACTCCTATCTCCAAGAACAGCGTAGATTTTGCCAGTTATCTAAGTCTCTCTTATTTTCTTGTAGTTAGGCTGGGAGTTTTCAGTATAAACCTCTGTAACTTCTGTGGGTAGATGAATCACTGTGTACTTTCTCTTGTTGGTATCTGTGGTAAATTGTATGGAAATGATTTCTTCGTTCACTGTCTTGTTGTTGCTGTCAAGGAATCCAACTGATTTACTGAAGTTTCTGTTGTGCCCTGTGAATTTGCTGTACTCCCCTATCAGTTAGAGAGTGTACTGATAAATTCCCTGTGATTCTCGGCATGTACAATTGTATCATCTGTTAAAAAGCAAAAAACAATGCTGGAAAATGTACAGGGAGTGCTTTATAGAAGTAAGTTCTTTTCTGGTAAAGGGATGTTTTCATGGTGCTAACTACTCCCATCTCCATGAAGAGCGTATTTTTTTGCCATTTATCTAAGTCTCTCTTATTTTCTTGTAATTAGCCTGGGAGTTCTCTCTATAAAGCTCGGGAACTTCTGTGGGTAGATGAATCACTATGTACTTTCTCTTGTTAGTATCTGTGGTAAATCGTATGGAAATGATGATTTCTTCGTTCACGGTCTTGTTGCCATCAAGGAATCTAATTGATTTACTGAAGTTTCTGTTGTGTCCTGTGACTTTGGTGTACTCCTCTGTCAGTTAGAGAGTGTACTGATAAATTCCCTGCGATTCTCGGCATGTACAGTGGTATCATCTGTGAAAAAGCAAAAAACAATGCTGGAAATTGTAGAGGGGAGTGCCTTATAGGAGTAAGTTCCTTTCTGCTGAAGAGATGTTTTAACGGTGCTAAGTACTCCCATCTCCATGAACAGCGTAGATTTTGCCAGTTACCTAAGTCTCTCATAGTTTCTTGTAGTTAGGCCTGAGAGTTCTCTCTATAAAACTCTGTAACTCCTCTGTGTAGATGAATCACTATGTAGTTTCTCTTGTTAATACCTGTGATAAATCGTATCGCAATGATGATTTCTTCATTCACGGTCTTGTTGTTGCTGTCAAGGAATCCCAAACATTTACTGAAGTTTCTGTTGTATCCTGTGACTTTGCTGTACTCCCGTATCAGTTAGAGAGTGTACTTATAAATTCCCTGCGATTTTTGTCATGTACAATCGTATCATCTGTTAAAAAGGAAAAAACGATACTGGAAATGGTACTGGGAGTGCCTTATAGAAGTACGTTCCTGTAATGGTTTGGATTGTGTCCCCCAAAAATATGTGCAGCCACGTGGCTGGGATATGATTTCCAGTATCTTGGGATTCTCCTTCATTTTGTGGTTTTCCTAAACTGTGTGTTAAAGGATTAGGGTGGGGCTACAAATTCCTGCATAGAATTGCTTCCCTGGTCCGCTGTAGGGGGAGTTTCCCCGGAGTGTGGCTTGCCCACCGTTAATGTTTTCTGCCTTCAAGAGATAAAAAGGAAAAAAGAAACAAAGGACAATTTGGGAGCCGAGCACGTCTTTCAGGTCTGAGGTTCCTGTGCCGGGACTCTCCCTGGACAAAAGACTAATGCAATACTGGACTTTCCTCCAGAGCCGACAAGGGGAAAGACTTCCCCTGAAGCGGTCACCCTGAATATGGACTTGCAACCTACCGGACTGTGTAAGAATAAACCTTTCTTTGTTAAAGCCATCCACTCTGTGGTATTTCTGTTAGAGCAGCCCTAGCTGACTGAAACAAAATTGGTACCATGGGAGTGGGGTACTGCTCTAGTCAGTACCGAAAATGTGGAAGCCACTTTGAAACTGCGAATGGATAGAAGGCACAGATGGTGAGAAACAACAGAGGACCGGCAGCAGCCGAAACAGAGGCAGCGCCTGAGCCGACCTGTGGATCAAGAGAGGTCAGTGCCTGCGCAGAGTTTTCCCCTCGGAACGGGGTGCCTCTGGGCACTTGAATCGGTGGAGCTGGCCTTGCTGACCCACGGAGAGGGAGAGTTGAGTGCCTTTGGGCAGGACGCTTTCCAGCAAGAGTGGGGTGCCTCTGGGCACTTAAATCAGTGGAACTACAGAGCTCTGGAGCACTTGCCGGGCAGGGCAGATGTGGGCCTGAGGCCCGGGTCTTGCGGCAATGGGAAACTGAAGCTGAAGAGACAAATAGCGTGAGAAGCTGAGCTTCCTCAGTCTCCAAAGGTATGGCCATGACCTCAGGGGTTTGAAAGGGTGGAACCAAGGCGTCCTGTGTGTGTAAGGGTGGAATTGCCACTCATTTGGGCTTAGGGTGCTCCTAAAGCCGATGGGACAGAGTTTCTGTCCAAGTGGGCCTTGAAGGCAGAGTGGTAGTACGGGTCTGGAGGTCTATACCCAAAAAACCAGAGAGTGTGGCCGTACCTAGAGTCTGGAGAGCATTGCTGTTATGTAGAATGTCTCAGAAAATGTAAGAGTATTTCCAAAGCTTTGAGGGCTAATGTAATGTGTTCTGTTGACTTGCCTGTTGCCTGTTAATGCCTTCTTTTCCTGCAATTTCTCCCATTTGTAATGGAATGTCTAACTTGTGCCTGTTCTACCATTGTGCCTTTAGAAGCAGATAGCTTGCCTTCCAAGTTTCACAGAGTTTTTGTATTTCAAACTTGGAACTAATTTAAGACTTCTGTTGTATGGATGGACACAATTTTACTATGGTGAGATGAATGTGTTAAATGCTTTTGTGATGTGATTTTTGGGTTGTCGAAGGGTGGGATGTCATGGTTTGAATTGTGTTCCCCCCAAAATATGTACAGTCATGTGGCTGGGATATGATTTCCAGTATCCTGGGATTCTCCTCCGTTTTGTGGTTTTCCTAAACTGTGTGTTAAAGGATTAGGGTGGGGCTACAAATTCCTGCATAGAGTTGCTTCCTTGGTCGGCTGTAGGGGGAGTTTCCCCGGAGTGTGGCTTGCCCCACCGTTAATGTTTACAGCCTGCAAGAGATAAAAAGGAGAACAGAAACAGAGGACAATTTGGGAGCCGTGTTACCATCCAGAGAGCAGCACTGGGAGTGGAGCATGTCTTTCAGACCTGAGGTTCCTGTGCCGGGAGGCTCCCTGGACAAAGACTGCTGCAGTATCGGACTTTCCTTCAGAGCCGACAAGGGGAAAGCCATCCCCTGAAGGGGTCACCCTGAATACGGACTTGCAAACTACCGCACTGTGTAAGAATAAACCTTCCTTTGTTAAAGCCATCCATTCTGTGGTATTTCTCTTAGAGCAGCCCTAGCTGACTGAAACAGCTCCTTTCAGGGAAAGATATCTTTTCACAATGCTGAGTACTCCTATCTCGATGAACAGTGGAGATTTTCCCATTTATCTAAGTTTCTCTTAGTTTCCTATAGTTACGGCTGGAAGATCTCTGTGTAAATCTATGTAACTTCTCTGGGTAGACAAATCACTGTGTACTTTCTCTTGTTACTATCTGTTCTAAATCTTATGGAACTCATAATTTCTCCGTTCACGGTCTCGTTGTTTCTGTCAAGGAATACTACTGATCTACTGAAGTTTCTCGTGGATCCTGGAATTTTGGTATACTCCCCTATCCGTTAGAGGTTTTATTTATATATTCCTTGCGATTCTCGGCATGTACCATCGTATCATCTGGTAAAAAGATAAGAATGATGCTGGACCTTGTATTGGGAGTGTCTTATAGAAATAGATTTCCTTCCGGGAAAGAGGTGTTTTCACGGTGCTAAGTACTCCCATCTCCATGAACAGTGTAGATTTTGCCAGTTATCTGAGTCTCTCATAGTTTCTTGTAGTTAGGCCTGAGAGTTCTCTCTGCACAACTTTGTAACTTCTCTGGGCAGATGAATCTCTATGTACTTACTCTTGTTAATATCTGTGGTAAATCGTACGGATATCATGATTTCTTCGTTCATGGTCTTGTTGCTGTCAAGGAATCCGATTGATCTACTGAAGTTTCTCTTGTATCCTGTGAATTTGGAACACTTCCCTATCAGTTAGAGGGTTTATTTGTATATTCCATGCAATTCTCGGCATGTACCATTGTACCATCTGCTAAAAAGATAAGAACGATGCTGGAACTTCTACGTGGAGTGTCTTATACAAGTAGATTTCTTTCTAGGAAAGAGATATTTTCACAATGCTAAGTACTCCCATCACCATGAACAGCGTAGATTTTGCCAGTTATCTAAGTCTCTCATAGTTTCTTGTAGTTAGGCCTGAGAGTTCTCCCTATAAAACTCTGTAACCTCTCTGGGTAGATAAATCACTATATACTTTCTCTGGTTAATATCTGTGGTAAATCGTATGGAAATGATGATTTCTTCGCTCACGGTCTTGTTGTTGCTGTCAAGGAATTCCACTGATTTACTGAAGTTTCTCTGTCCTGTGAATTTGTTATAATCCCTTTTCAGTTAGAGAGTTTATTTATATATTCCTTGTGATTCTCAGCTTGTGCCATCGTATCATCGGCTAAAAAGATAAGAATGATGCTGGAACTTGTACTCGGACTGTCTTATAGAAGTAGATTTCTTTCTGGGAAAGAGATGTTTTCACAATGCTAAGTACTCCCATCACCATGAACAATGTAGATTTTCCCAGTTTTCTAAGTCTTTCATAGTTTCTTGTAGTTAGCCCTGAGAGTTCTCTCTATAAAACTGTAACTTCTCTGGGTAGATGAATCACTATGTACTTTCTCTTGTTAGTATCTGTGGTAAATCGTATGGAACTCATGATTTCTTCGTTCATGGTCTTGTTGTTGCTGTCAAGGAATCCGATTGATTTACTGAAGTTTCTGCTGTGTCTTGGGACTTTCCTGTACTCCCCTATCAGTTAGAGAGTATACTTATAAATTCCCTGCGATTCTCGGCATGTACAATGGTATCATCTGTTAAAAAGCAAAAAATGATGCTGGAACTTGTACAGGGAGTGCCTTATGGAAGTAAGTTCCTTTCTGGTAAAGAGATGTTTTCGCGGTGCTAAGCCCTCCTATCTCCATGAATAGTGTAGATTTTTAAAGTTATCTTAGTCTCTCTTAGTTTCTTGTACTTTCTCTTGTTACTGTCTCTTCTAAACCATATGGGACTCATGATTTCTCTGTTCACTGTCTCGTTTCTGTCAAGGAAGCCTACTGATTTAGTGAAGTTTCTCTTGTGTCCTGGAAATTTTGCATACTCCCCTATCATTTAGGGGGATGATTTATATATTCCCTGTGATTCTTGGCATGTGCCATCATATCATCTGCTAAAAAGGAAGAGTGATGCTGGAACTTGTACTGGGAGTTTCTTATAGAAGTGGATTTCTTTCTGTGAAAGAG
This sequence comes from Procavia capensis, assembly GCA_000152225.2. Lineage (NCBI taxonomy): Eukaryota > Metazoa > Chordata > Mammalia > Hyracoidea > Procaviidae > Procavia > Procavia capensis. The sequence goes on from KN686711.1 coordinate 14,447, forward strand.
ATGTTTTCACAATGCTAAGTACCACCATCTCCATGAACAGCATAGATTTTTGCATTTATCTAAGTATCTGTTAGTTTCCTATAGTTACGGCTGGGAGTTCTCTGTGGAAATCTCTGTAACTTTTCTGGTTAGATGAATCATTATGTACTTTCTCTAGTGACTATCTGTTCTAAATTGTGTGGAACTTACAATTTCTCCGTTCACTGTCTCATTGTTTCTGTGAAGGAATCCTACTGATTTACTGAAGTTTCTCTTCAATCTTGTGAATTTGGTATACTTCACTATCAGAGGGTTTATTTATATATTCCTTTTGATTCTCGGAATGTACCATCGTAATATCTGCTAAAAGATAAGAATGATGCTAGAACTGGTACTGGGAGTGTCTTATAGAAGAAGATTTCATTCTGGGAAAGAGATGTTTTCACAATGCTGAGTACTCCCATCTCCATGAACAGCGTAGATTTTGCCAGTTATCTAAGTCTCTCCTAGTTTTTTGTAGTTAGGCCTGAAAGTTTTCTCTATAAAACTGTGTAACTTCTCTTGGTAGATGAATCACTGTGTACTTTCTCTTGTTACTATCTGTTCTAAATCGTATGAAACTCATAATTTCTCTGTTCACTGTTTCGTTGTTTCTGTCAAGGAATCCTACTGATTTATGGAAGTTTCTCTTGTGTCCAGGAAATTTGATATATTGCCCTATCAGTTAGGGGGATTATTTATATATTCCTTTTCGATTCTCGGAATGTACCATCGTGTCATCTGCTAAAAAGATAAGAATGATGATGGAACTTGTACTGGGAGTGTCTTATAGAAGTAGATTTATTCCTGGGAAAGAGATGTTTTCACAATGCTAAGTACTCCCATCTCCATAAACAGCGTAGATTTTGCCAGTTATCTAAGTCTCTCTTAGTTTCTTGTAGTTAGGCCTGAGAGTTCTCTCCATAAAACTCTGTACCTTCTCTGGCTAGATGAATCACTATGTACTTTCTCTTGTTAATATCTGTGGTAAATCGTGTGTAAATGATTCCTTCGTTCATGGTCTTGTTGCTCTCAAGGAATCCCATTGATTTCCTGAAGTTTTTCTTGTATCCTGTGTCTTTGGTATACTCTCCTATCAGTTATAGGGTTTACTTATACATTCTTTGTGATTCTCGGCATGTACCATTGTATCATCTGCTAAAAAGATAAGAACGATGCTGGAAGTTGTACTGGGACTCACTTATAGAAGTAGGTTCCTTTCCTGCTATGAGACCTTTTCACAAGTTTAAGTCCTCCTGTCTCCATGAACAGCGTACATTTTTCCATTTATCTACATCTCTTAGTTTCTTCAAATTAGGACTAGTAGTTGTCTCTGTAGAAGTCTGTTGCTTCTTGAGTTAGCTTAGTTTCTATGTACTTTCTGTTTTTAGGATCTATGATAGTGCTATGGATCTGATGATTTCTCGATTCACAATCTCTGTACCGTAAAGGAATCCTACTGATTCATTTAGGTTTCTCTCGTATCCTGAGAATTTGCTGATCTCTCCTATCAGTTAGAGTGTTTCCTTATAGATTCCTTGCAATTCTCGGCATGTACAGTTGTATCATCTGCTAAAAAGGAAAGAATGATGCTGGAACTTGTACTAGGAGTGCCTTTTAGAAGTAAGTCCCTTCCTGGGAAAGAGGTCTTTTCACAGCACTAAGTACTCCTATCTCCATGAACAGCGTAGATTTTGCCAGTTATCTAAGTCTGTCTTAGTTTTTTGTAGATGGGACTGGGAGTTTATCTCTGTAAAACTCTATAACTTCTCTGGGTAGATGAATCACTATATACTTTTTCTTGTTAATGTCTATGGTAAATTGTATGGAACTTATGATTTCTTCTTTCACTGTCTCATTGTTTCTGTCAAGGAATCCCATTGATTTAGTTAAGTTTCTCTTGTCTCCTGTCTCTTTGCTGTACTCCCCTATCTGTGAGATGTTTTACTTATAGATTCCTTCAGATTCTCGGCTTCTACAATCATGTCATCTGTTAACAGGGCAAAAATGATGCTGGAACGTTTACTGGGACTGTCTTATAGAAGTGGATTCTTTTCTGGGAAACAGATCTTTGACAACATTAAGTCCTCCTGTCTCCATGAACAGCGTAAATTTTTCCATTTATCTAAGTCTCTCTTAGCTTCTTGTAGTTAGATCTGGGAATTCTCTCGGTAAAACTCTGTAATTTCTCTGTCTAGATCTATCACTTCTGTTGTTAATATCTGTGGTAAATCATGTGGAACTGATGACTTCTCCGTTGACTGTCTTGTTGTTGCTGTCAAAGATTCTCATTGATTTTCTTAAGATTCTCTTGTCTCCTGAGACTTTGCTATACTCCCCTATGAGTTAGAGAGTTTACATATAGATTCCTTGGGATTCTTGTCATGTACAGTCATATCATCTGCTAAAAAGGAAAGAATGATGCTGGAACTTGTACTGGGACTGACTTATAGATGTAGGTTCCTTTCTGGGAAAGAGACCTTTTCACAAGGTTAAGTCCTCCTATCTCCATAAACAGCATTGATTTTTCCATTTATCTAAGTCTCTCTTAGTTTTTTGTAGTTAGTGCTGGAAGTTCTGTCTGTAGAACTCTGTAACTTCTCTGTCTAGATGAATCGCTATGTACTTTCTCTTGCTAATATCTGTGGTAAATAGTATGGAATTGATGATTTCTCTGTTTACTGTCTCGTTTCTGTCAAGGAATCCCACTGATTTACTGAAGTTTATCTTGTATCCCGTGACTTTGCTGTACTCCCCTGTCAGTTAGAAGGTTTACTTATACATTCCTTGTGATTCTCGGCATGTAGAATCATATCATCTGCTAAAAAGGAAAGAATGATGCTGGAACTTGTACTGGGACTTATTTATAGAAGTAGGTTCCTTTCTGGGAAAGAGACCTTTTCACAAGGTTAAGTCCTCCTATCTGCATGAACAGCGTAAATTTTTCCAGTTATCTAAGTCTCTCTTAGTTTCTTCTAATTAGGCCTGGTAGTTCTCTCTGTAAAAGTGTGTTGTTTCTTGAGTTACCTTAATTTCTAGGTACTTTTCCTTTTAGGATCTATAGTAAATGCTATGGATCTGATGATTGCTGCGTTCACGATCTCGTTACTGTAAAGGAATACTGGTGATAACTTAGGTTTCTTTCGTATCCTGAGAATTTGCTAATCTTTCCTATCATTTAGAGGGTTTCCTTATAGATTCCTTGCGATTCTAGGCATGTACAATCGTATCATCTGGTAAGAGGAAAAAATGATGCTGGAACTTGTAGTGGGAGTGCGTTATAGAAGTAGATTCCGTTCTGGGAAAGAGACCTTTTCACAAGGTTAAATCTTCCTATCTCCATGAACAGCGTAAATTTTTCCATTTTTCTAAGTCTCTCTTAGTTTCTTGTAGTTAGGGCTGGGAGTTCTCTCTGTAAAAGTCTGCAGCTTCTCTGCTTAGATGAATTCCTACGTACTTTCACTTTTTAATATCTGTGGTAAATCATGTGGAACTTAGGATTTTTCTCTTCACTGTCTCGTTGCTGTCAAGGAATCCCATGGATTTACTTAATTTTCTATTGTATCCTGTGACTTTGCTGTACTCCCCTATCAGTTTGAGGGTTTACTTATACATTCCTTGGGATTCTTGGCACGTACAATCTTATCATCTGCTAATAGGACAAAAATGATGTTAGAACGTGTCCTGGGACTGCCTTATAGAAGTTGATTGCTTTCAGTCAAAGATACCTTTTCACAATGTTAAGTCTTCCTATCTCCATGAACAGCGTAGATTTTTCCATTTATCTAAGTCTCAGTTTCTTGTAGTTAGGACTGGTAGTTCTCTCTGAAAAATTCTGTTGGTTCTCATGTTCGATGAATTCCTAGGCACTTTCTCTTTTTAGGGTCTATTGTAAGTGGTATGGATCTTATGTTCTCTCCGTTGACAGTCTTGTTCCTGTCATAGAATCCTACTGATTTTCTTAGGTTTCTCTTATATTCTAAGAGTTTGCTGAACTCTCTTATCAGTTAGATGGTTTACTTATAGATTCCTTGGGGTTCTGGGCATGTACAATGTTATCATCTGCTAACAGGGAAGTAATGATGCTGGAACCTGTACTGAGACTGCCTTACAGTAGAAGATTGCTTTGGGTGAAAGAGACCTTTTCACAATGTTAATTCTTCCTATTTCCATGAGGAGGGTAGATTTTTCCATTTTTCTAAGCCTCTCTTAGTTTTTTTGTAGTATGGGATGGTAATTCTCTCTGTAAAGTCTGTTATTTCACTGCTTAAATAAATTCCTAGATACTTTCTCTTTTTACGATCTATGGTAAATATTATGGATCTGATGATTTCTCCATTCACAGTCTCGTTGTTGCTGTCATGAATCCCATGGATTTACTGAGGTTTCTCTTGTATCCTGAGACTTTGTTGAACTCTCCTATCAGTCTGAGGAATTTCCTTATAGATTCCCTGGGATTCTTGGCATCTACAATCCTATCATCTGTGAACAGGGAGATTTTGACTTCCTGTTTGCCAGTGTGGATACCCTTTCTCTCTTGGTCTTGTCTAATTGCTCTGGCTAGAACTTCTACAATGTTACTCTCAGTTTCTTGGAGTAAGTGCTTGTAGTTCTCTCTGTAAAGGTCTCTTATTTCTCTGGTTACATTAATTCCTAGCTATTTTCCCTTCTTAGGGGCTCTGGTGAATGATATTCATCCAATGATTTCTTCGTTCACTGTCTTGTTGCTGCTCTAAAGGAATCCTACTGATTTACTTAGGTTTCTCTTGCATCCTGAGACTTTGCTGAACTCTCCTATGAGTTTGAGGAGTTTCCTTATAGATTCCTTGGGATTCTCGGCATCTACAATCCTATCATCTTCAAAGAGGGAGATTTTGACTTCTTCATTGCCGATGCGGATGCCCTTTCTCTCTTGGCCTTGTCTAATTGCTCTTGCTAGAACTTCTAGTACAATGTTGAATGTGAGAGGGGAGAGTGGGCAGCCTTGTCTTGTTTTGGTGCTCAAGGTAAAGTATTTCATTCTCTCTCCGTTCAAGGTCACGTGTTTTTTGGATCATGGCCAACCTCATTGAGGTGAGATGGTATCTCACTGTAGTCTGGATTTCAATTTCTTGAATAACTCAGGATGTTGAAGCTGACCTCACGTGCTTCTTGGCTGCCTGGATCTCCTCTTCCGAGAAATGTCTGTCCATCTCCTTTGACCATTGCTTAATTGGATGATTTCCCTTCCTCTTCATTTTATTTTTCATTTAATATGACTGAGTCAAAATGTACATTCCCTTATAAATTTACATCCCCACCTATACACAGCTTTCACTGCTCTCCCTGACCGGTGACAACACACTATTCCTCTCTGCTCCATACATGTCTCATCCTCCCAACTGTCTCCTTTCCCTCCCCTCCACCCACTCTCCTTCCTCCAGCCAGAGGTCAGCAGGATGATATCATATAGATGCATAGAACCATAAACTGCATCCAACATATGGTCACTCTGTATCGCTGTTTTAGTCAGCTAGTGCCACTCTCACAGAAATACCGAAGAGTGGATGGCTTTAACAAAGGAAGGTTTATTCTTACACAGTCCAGTAGGTTGCAAGTCCATATTCAGGGTGTCCACTCCAGGGAAAGGCTTTCCCCTTGTCGGCTCTGGAGGAAAGTCCGGTATTGCATCAGTCTTTGTCCAGGGAGCATCTTGGCAGAGGAACCTCAGGTCTGAAGGACGTGTTCTTCTCCTGGTGCAGATTTCTTGATGGTGCAAAGTTCCCAATTCTCTTTCCTTTTATCTCTTGCAGGCTGAAAGGATTAAGGGTGGGGCAAGCCCTACTCCAGGGAAACTCTCCCTACAGCAGAGCAGGGAAGTAATCCCATGCAGGAATTTACAGCCCCACCCTAATTCTTTAACATACAGTTTAGTAAAACCACAAAATGGAGGACAGTCCCAAGATACTGGAAATCATATCCCAGCCACATGCTACACATATTTTTGGGGGGACACAATTCAACTCATGACACCCCACTCTTTGACAACCCAAAAATCATATCACAGAAACATTTAACACATTCATCTCACCAAAGCAAAATCATGTCCATCCCATACAACAGAAGTCTTAAATCAGTTCCAAGTCCAGAATACAAAAACTCTTCTACATCTGTGAAACCTAGAAGGTAAGCTATCTGCTTCTAAAGGCACAATGGCAGAACAGGCACACATTAGACATTGCATTACAAATGGGAGAAATTGCAGGGAAAGAAGGCATTAACAGGCAACAGGCAAGTCAACAGAACACATTACATTAGCCCTCAAAGCTTTGGAAATACTATTACATTTTCTGAGACATTCTACACAATGACCTTGTCCTCCAGACTCAGGTATTGGCCACACTCTGGATTCTGAGTGGAGACCCCAGCCCTGTGCTACAACTCTGCCTTCAAGGCCCACTTGGACAGAAACTCTGCCCCATCAGCTTTAGGAGCACCCTAAGCCCAACTGAGTGGCAATTCCACCCTTACGAACACAGGACACCATGGTTCCACCCTTTCAACTCCCTGAGGTCATGGACATACCTTTTGAGACTGAGGCAGCTCAGCTTCTGGCACTGTCTGTCTCTTCAGCTTCAGCTTCTTGTGGCCGCATGGCCCGGGCCTCAGGCCCACATCTGCCCTGCTGGGGAAAGTGTTGCAAAGGTCTGTAGCTCCACTGATGTAAGTGCCCAGAGGCACCTCACTCTTGCTGGAAAGCATCCTGCCCAAAGGCACTCAGCTCTCTCACTTTGTGGGTCAGCAAGGCCAGCTCCATGGATTTAAGTGCCTAGAGGTACCCCATTCCATGAGGAAAACTCTGCGCAGGCACAAAGCTCTCTGGCTCCACGGGTCGGCTCAAGCGCCGCCTCTGGTTCTGCTGCTGCCGCTGCTGCTGCTGTTGCTGCCGGTCCTCTGTTGTTTCTCACCATCTACACCTTCTTTGTTCCTTCTAAATCTTCCATCCATTCACAGTTTCAAAGGGGCTTCCACATTTCAGGTATTTGCTAGAGCAGCACCCCACTCCCACGGTACCAAATTCTGTTTTAGTCAGCTAGTGCCGCTCTCACAGAAATACCAAAGAGTGGATGGCTTTAACAAAGGTTTATTCTTACACAGTCCGGTAGGTTGCAAGTCCATATTCAGGGTGTCCACTCCAGGGGAAGGCTTTCCCCTTGTCGGCTCTGGAGGAAAGTCCAGTATTGCATCAGTCTTTGTCCAGGGAGCATCGTGGCACAGGAACCTTAGGTCTGAAGGATGTGCTCTTCTCCCGGTGCAGATTTCTTGATGGTGCAAGGTTCCCAATTCTCCTAGTTTCTCTTTCCTTTTATCTCTTACAGGCTGAAAGGATTAAGGGTGGGGCAAGCCATACTCCAGGGAAACTCCCCCTACAGCAGAGCAGAGAAGTAATCCTATGCAGGAATTTACAGCCCCACCCTAATCCTTTAGCCTGCAGTTTAGCAAAACCACAAAATGGAGGACAGTCTCAACATACTGGGAATCATCCCAGCCACATGCTACACGTATTTTTGGGGGGACACTGCCGGGAGCCGGTCCCATCACTTTGTAGGGTCCTGCACGGAGGGAGGGAAGACATTGACGGGAAATGAACAAAGGAGACAGAAAAGAATTTTCTGGTTTAAGGCAGCCCGACCCAGAGAGCAAGAGATCTTCTGTGTGTTTCGAGCTGTCGTCTTTATTTTTTATAGGTGAGGTGACGTAGTTGGTCACCCTATTTTCTTTATAATATAAACTATTGGTTAACAAGAAACTGACCCATCATTATTGGCTAACAAGAAAGTGACCCCTCATGGTCTTCTACTTCTAATTAATTGTCAAGGCCTTTTTTGGATAATTGTCTAAGCCAGGTGTCCGTGGTGATAAATGTCAGGAACACAATTAATGGTTTTATTCGTACCTCAAAGTGGAAGGTACCAAAAGGCAGACTCCTCAAGGTCTCACCATTTGGCTGTCTCAATTGGTTTCTCTAAGTTCTTATTTCTATCTTCCTGTGCAGATAGTAAGTGCCTGCCATTCTCTAATTAAGTCAGCTGCACTAAAAAAGATGTTTCTTTAGTGTAATCAGTTTTCCATACCAACTATAAAGAACCTAGAAGTTTATTTATTCTTGTGTAGTTTTAATGGCTATGTGGAGAATTGTCCTTGAGAGCTTTTTAAGGGTTAGCTTGCAAACCTGTGTATCTGAAGAAAAGGGAGGGGGGAATGCAATTAGGGGAAGCCAGTGAAGCTGGGCAGGCCTCAGTGTTATTAGGCAAGCTGCATTGAAATCCATTTCTCTGATCTCTATTCCTCAGAAGTTCCTGGTCAGATTGTCCCAATATAATTCCATAAACTGAGGGGTTGAAGCCCCTCTTAGAAGGCACCTCCTTGATCCTCATGTAGGAGGGGATATCTTTTTAGGAGAGTTTAATTAAGAAGCAAAACACCATCAGGGGTAATAGGCTAAAAAACATATTACAGGTGAGATGCTTTGGCCTGTCATTTACAGAAGTTTGTGACTTAGTCTACAATGACCTATGTGGAATGGCGGGCCTCCGCAGGACAGAATTCAACCCACGACAATCGCCAAGTCTAATCCATTCGTGTCCGAAGAGTGGACCTTCGTTGTGATTTATGGGCACAGGCAGCATCAGGGCCAGGGGTCATGCTCCCAGGGGAATGCCGAAGCCACTGGACCATCAGTTGAGGTCTTTTAGTGGAGACCTCAGGATCCACCCCTTTTTATTCTTGTGTTGCCAGTGAGACTCAACTTAGTGAGCACCATCATGGCTATTACTGGTGGTGGCCCGGCACCATCTGGTTCTTCGGGTCCCAAGTCAATGTAGGCACCCACTCATGTGGGTCTATCTTCTTGGTTGTCTTTACCCCATGTCATTTTGGTCTTTGGTGAGCATCCGTTCCTGCTGAGTTGGGACCATTTGTTGTGCCCTGCTATGGCAGCTTGGCAGCTCTTAAGACCCCAGATGCCACTCACCAATGTGGGGTG